>PVJH01006436.1:0-101895 GCA_004026705.1 Nesogale talazaci
CCCCTTTCTGCTCCTATGTTCCATCTACTCGAGGGTCCTGTTATTTTCCATTCCGGCTCACGGTGACCTTATGCACCGCAGAATGAAACGCTGCCCAGTCCTGCATGAGCCTCACGTGTGTTCTGTTTGAGCCCATCATTGTAGCTACTGTCTCAGTCTCTCTGGGTTAGTGTCCTTTCCTCCTAATAGTCTCAAAAAAAAAAAACCCCGTCTCTTTTCCGCCTTCTTTTCCACTGACCCTGCCAATGCTCCCATTTTGTCTCTTTCTGGTCTTTGGTCTTTGTCCATTCCCACCCTTCTGTTTCTATGGCACAGAATTCCAAGGAATCCTGAGCGCTTTTTTTTTTTTGTAGCAAAGATTTTTCCCTGAGGGTCAGTCTAGGCAACTCGGCTTCATATGCAGAAGCCTTTGAAAGCTCAAAGGTGACGGGCACACCAATTCTTAGAAGATCTGTCCTGGGCCTTTGCTCTGGGGATGAGGTCTAGGGTGATATGAAAGTGCCCCCTGTCGGTCCGCTTCTATATTTGGCATCTCTCCTTCCCGCATTTTAACAACCCAAACCCGAAACAGTGGCTCTCAGATTCCTCGACTCTTAGAGCACATTAGATTGAAAAGCAAAAGAAAACCAAAAAACATGATGTCAAATTGTTCTCTCTGAACCGTACCTGAACCACCTCCATCATTCTGACTCTGAGAGTTCTTAGGATTGGGAACTTTTCTTTGATGTGTAGCTGATGAAGTGTTTAAAGGATGACACCCGGTGAGATGGGGTATCTTTAGGAGCCAGTGGAACTCACTTGAAGAAAGACCCCAAAGTACAGTTTCAAAGACTCTGCTCCCCCACCCCTGCTGACACTGAACTGCTTACATTCTCCAAACAGCATGAGATCCCTGGGTTCCACTTTAGATCTCTAAGCTACTTTGCCATTTGTACCCCTACGCCAGGAATGCTTCACATCCTCCAAACAGCTGTAGGTCCTCTTGTCTACCTTTTAACTTCTAAGATGCCCCATGAGTCTTATCCCTACCACTCTCCATCATTTTCTCTTCCTACCATACCAACGTGCAGACCTTCCTGCCACTGATCGTGGGTGACAAACAAGCCTTTTCTCGCTCTCAGAAATTCCTTGTTGGCAACACCTGCATGAAATCTGACCGTCACCTATCTGACAGTCCCATTGCAGTTCATCTAGCCCTAATCCATCTGAGAGGTGGCAGTCTCCAATAGGTGAGCACTATGTCCACATTTGGAAACTGGCTTCTTCCCTGTCTCCTCCTCCCAACGCTCAGGGTCCTGGAATGCCATCAAATGACTCTCAGAAAGAGGAGACTTGAGAAATCCCCAAAGCAGACTTTACCTTGCCCTCTTTTTAGTGCCTTTACTTTCCAACATGCTTTTGAATGCTGACATTCTGAATATGCCCCCATCAGTGAGAGCCTTTCTGTCAGACCCTGTGCTTGACTGATAACTAACCCTGCTGCCCGCACCAATGCTAGGCCCTATGGCAACAACTGGTTTGGTGTTAATTCCTCCCAGTTGCTCATCATGACCCATTCATTGCTACTCGACCCAACACCAGGTCCCTTGAGGACACAGCATGGAAGCTCTGAGAAGGGGATTAGGGTCAGTTTCAGAAGCAGTCAGTGACAATTAGTTGTCCAACAAGAGCTTTGTAATAATATAGCCTGATGCAGAATCAAACGAAAACAGTTCAACTCCAAACCAATTTGATTTGCAACTTGGAAGAAAAGCAATGTGGCTTGATTTAAATGTCATGCCCACTGCTGAGTGATGATTTAATAACTTTTATGAAGATCCTGTCACAGCAAATTCAACACTGGAATGGGGTGACTCACAGATAGGGTGTTAGAAATGATACAGCAAGTCACAGGCTTATCTCTGAGCTCATCCAGAAGCTTTGCATAAAACTCATTTGCAGTTAAGACTTCTTCTCTCTCCCTATCCTACCACCCAGTATTTTTCTTCATGGCTATGCACACAGACATGCAGAGAAAAATCTCTAGGTGAGGGGTCAGTCCATGGCAATATGCCCCCACCCTCACCCCATGCACACAGACCTTTCTTGCAATTCTAGCATGACATCTTAGAGTCAGGACATTCAATTTCAAAGTCAAGGCAATGAGTAGTGAGCCTGGCTATTCCTAAAAGGAGAATTTCAAGACTTCATTTGACCTCATCTCTCTGACTTTGAGAAACTGCTTAATAGTCCCCTAATTTTCTAGGTAAGAAGCCCAGTGAGGTTAAGGTTTTTGTTGATCCTTCCTAGAGACTCCAGTCTAGCGTCTTCTAAACACATCAATGCATCTGCTTCAATATTGTGTGGGATCTCCTTGATATTTCCCAGTGTCCTTGTCTAGTACATCTTGGGCTGATGATGCCTTCATCTCGGGCGGCTTCTCTGGTCCACAAGGGACACTCTTCTATTGGAATAATTGCTCCATTGTTAAAGTTCTCTTTTCATTTCAACGAGGGAAGCATTTTAAAGTATAAACACTTGGTGCTTGCTTAGAATTGAGGTTCTCAAACATATCTGACCGACTTCCTCCTTATCAGAGTCTGAATTGTTCAGTGCTTTTCTAGCAATTAAAAAACTTGTATTCAAGCCCATAATCCACATTAACGTATAGGCTTCTGTTTTTGCAGCCCCCACTCCCATCCCTGGATCATATTCTAGTGCCCCGCAGGAGGAGGGATTTCTCACTTTGAGAAACACTGGCCTTGATCATGAGTGCTCTGTCTGGACACTATTGACATTTTGGATCCAATAATTCTTTGCGATGGGTGACGTGTTATGTGTTTTACTTGTGTAATGTTAGCCACAGTCTCCGGCTTACTGGTATCTGCCTACAGTCTTCACCTCCCTGTAGTCTGTTTTTATAAAAGTTTTCAGATAATCTTCTTAGAGTAGTAGCTTTCAATCAATGGTTGATTTTTTAACCCTAGGGGACATTTGTTATGATTGGACGCATTTGCGGCCCATACAACTTGACTCAGGATGGTAGTGATTTCCAGTGGGGAGAGGCCAGGGATGCTGATAAAATGTTACAATGCATAGGAAAATCCCGCTCCCCAAAAAAGCATTATTGGGCCCTAATAACAATAGTACCCAGGTTGAACAGACATGCTCAGACATACAGCCCTAAGTCAGAAGCTTTCCCTAGCTTCCTGCTATGTATAGACCATGAGACACATTTCTTAGTCCTTCCTAATCTAGACTCAGGTTGTAATTTGTCAACTCTGGCTCCAGCTGTATAGCTACTATAAACAGAGTGCTACTTCTCAAGCATATGGTCTACTTTCTCACTTATATCATTTTCCTTACACAAATCTCTCCCCCTTCCTGGAATGCCCATTTTGTGCTTCTAAAGTCAATTTTCAGGACTCGGAATCCTATTATGCTGTGTTCTCTCAACCTCAAATAACTCCCCAATTGCTGCAAATTCCTATACTTCATTCATGTGAAGGGGCCTCCCGAAGTTCATGCAAAAGTTTCATTATTTTAATTACATTTTCCAATTAACTTTAAACAGTGCTCTCATATGTCTTAAAGAACCAATCTCAGTCATGCTAATTTTGAATTAGAAGACACATATAGAAATCTCTTCAGCAACATATTTTCAAATTTTGAGTAAACGGAGGCCCAGAAAGATGAAGTGATTGGTTGAAGGTGTCATATTGGGCAGCAGTATTTTGTGTCCTTGGTTTTTCCTTCCTTGCATGATTGAAATGGAGGACAATGAACTTTGAGATAGCCTGGTATTCATCTCTAAGCCCCTACACTTATGAATAGAGCAAGTCATGTACCTTTCTGAGACCCACTTCCCTGAGATGTAAAACACAAGTATAATGGCTCTTTTGGGAATCAAGTCAGAATGTCTATTCAGGCAAATAGTTACAAGGAGAGATGAAAAGGGTGACCTCACTATGGAACCAAGTAATCACAAACTACTTTGAAAGATTGTACTCTAACCAGTTTGAAAACCAAGATGATGTATGAGGGAGTACCTCCCCCATGGGAATTTTTTCAAAGCTATTTATTTATTTATTTTTACAAAACAATCTTATCACCTTCAAGTTAATCTCTATTACACTTAACGTGTTTGTCAAATCTGTGATTCCATTTTTGGAAACATTTTCAAGCTCATCTGTTTGGATGGCTGATAGCTCCTCCATTGCTTTTTTCCTTCACTTTTTCTATATTGTCAATTCACTGCCATGCCAAGCCCATCTTCATTCATGGAAACAAAAAGAAGTCACAAGAGTGAATCCAGGTGAATCAGGTATGTGGGGCAAGAGAGGTATGCTGGGTTTTTATGCCCCACACTGGCACATTGAGATGGCTGTATGAGCGGGTGCATTGTCAGGGTGGCAAAACCAGTTTCCTATCTGCCACACATCAAGCCTTTCTTTGTTGTACATGGTAATGCAATCCTTTCATAACCATTAAATAGAAAGCTTGATTAAAATCTGACCTGGTGAAGTGAACTCCTATAAACCCCTTACATCACATCCAGTTTTTTTTGGGTGGGTACCCTTTCATAGATCAGTGCTTAGAAGAAACACACAAACTACCAAAATTAGCACAGATGGATGTAGAAAACTTTAGTAGACCCATAAAAAAAGAAGAAACAGATCAGGTGATTAAAAAAATGACCAATCAAGAAAAATTCAGAACCAGATGTCTTCACAGGATAATTATTACAAGTATTCAGAGAATTGCCACAATTTCTACACAGACTATTCTAGAATAAAGAAAATGACAGTAAGCAAACAATTCATTTTATGAAGCAAACAACTTTCACAAACAAATGAGGAAAAGAAAACACAAGGAAAGAAAATTACAGATCAAGGTTCCTTAAGAACATAGGCACAAGCATTCTCAACAAAATTATCGTGGATAGAATCCAAAATTATATCAAGACAAATTAAACAGTATGATAAAGTAGGATGCATACTTGGTATACAAGGTTGGTTCAACATTAGTAAAACAATGTAATGAACAACATAAGCAAAACAAGAAATAGGAACCAAATGATTGTATCAGTTGATACAGAAAAGGCATTAGATAATATCCAATACTCATTCCTGATAAAAAACACTCAACAAAAATAAGAATAGAAGATACATTTCTCAGCACAATAAAAGCCATATATGAACGACCAATGGTGTAAAACTTTTTTCTGTGAACAGGAGCCAGATAAGGATGCCCTTCCCTGCCCCATCACAACTCTTAGTCATTGTCTTGTAGCTTTACCCAGAACCATTAGACAACAAAACTCAATCAAAGGAGTACACCAGCTAGGAAACAAAGCAATAAAGTTCTCATTCAGTAAAATTTTCTGTATTCACATACAGTATGATTTTGTATGAAGAAAATCCCAAATACTTGGCAAAAAAGTTTGTTGGAAACAATGGAAGGATTCAGCACCATGGGAGGATGCAAGATTAACAAGCAAACATCAGTTGAAATCTTGTATACTAAGAAAGAGAGCTTGGGAGAAGACATCAAGAGAACAATAACATTTACAATAGCTGTACAAAACCCTCAGCAGTAAACCTAACCCAAGAAACAAAAAACCTGCACAAAGAAAAGCACAGAACACTATAATGAAACCAAAAGAGGACTACACAAGTGGAAGAATGTTCCATGTTCATGGGTAGGAGTTGACATGTTTATTGTGAAAATGTCATTATTAACCCAAGCAATCTATTAATACCAATCCAAATTCCAATTTCATTCTTTAAAGCAGGGGTCCTCAAAGTTTTTAAGCAGGAGGGAAATTCACTGTCCTTCAGACTGGTGGAGGGCCAGGCAATAGTTAAAAAAAAAAAACAAACAACTCTGAACAAATTCACTGCGGGCCCAGGATGAGTCCTCTGCTAAGCAGGACAAGCATTGGTGGCAAAAACACCCAGTGACAGGATCAATGTCCTCAGTGGGTCGCATGTGACCCTGAGGCCACATAGTTTGAAGATGCCTGTTTTAAAGTAATGGAAAAATTAATTACTAACTTCATGTGGCCTGGGAAGAGAACTAGGATAAGCAAGGAACTCCTGAAGAAGAATACAGCAGGGGAAATACAAGGAGCTGATATCAGGGGCTTAAGCGGAAAGAAAATGTTTTGAGAATAGCAATGGCAACAAGTGTACAAATGTGCTTGACACACTGGAGGGGTGTATGGTTTGTGATGTATAAGCCCCCAATAAAATAATTTTTAAAAAGTAAAAAAAATGCTAACCAATCAAACTCTTTTTTAAAGTAATTTTGATGAGGGCACATACAATTCTTTTCACAGCCCACCCACCCATCCATTTTGTCTAACTAAAGGTACTAGAAAAGATATATTAGGTGTACCTCTTGTATATGTATTCCTTTGTGAAGAATTAGCTGGTTTAGCTTCACAAATCCAGTCCACATTGACAATAAAGCTTTTTGGTCATTACTCTATTAAGAGAGTTAAGCAATAAGAGGTCAATATACTTAAAGCCTTTTCAGACTTGCTTTGAAAATCCATTTGTATGATGAAGACCCACACTGAACTAATGATTTAAGGATTTTTGCCCAATATAAAAGATCTTTGTTCTTGGTGGCACTATTGGTAAGCTAATGGTAAGCATAGTAGTTCAAACTCATCTCAGGAGAAAGTTGAGATTATCTGCTCCCTTAAATTTATCAAGGGTTCACGAGGATGGGAGAGTGGGGGGAGTAGAGAATAAAGAGGACCAATACCAAGGGCCCAAACAGGAAGTACATGTTTAGAAAACAATGATGGCAACATATTTACAAATATGCTTGATACAATTGATGTGTGGATTGTTATAAGAGCTTTAAGTGCTTCCAGTAAAATTATATTAAAATTAGAAAAATAAAAGGGGCTGAGCCCCAGTGGTGTACTGGTTGTGTGTGGGACAGCGGCCCACTAGGTTGGCTGTTCAAATCCAGCAGCAGCTCTCCAGGAGTAAGATGGGGCCTCCTACTCCCACCAGAGGGCAGTAATGTCGCCCCCCCAAAAAAACAAAAACAAAAATAAAATAAAATGTCAAATACCACTCACACACACACACACACACACACACACAAAACCCCAAACAAAAAGAAGACAGTAGGAGGTTGAGTTCTACCCAAGCGCAAAACCTACTACACAGCCACAATAGTCAAAATAGTCAAAATAGCTTGGTACTGACTCAATGATAGATACACACCCCAATGGAGCAGAATAGACAACCCAGAAATAAATTCCCTCAGAGACATTGCAGCTAACGAGACACATGGCTGCATGCTGATAGAATCTGGGTCCTGGAAACTGGAGGAGCCACTGGGAGACCCCTGCCAGAACCGAGATGCTTCTATTGCCACTGAATACACAAGACACTGCATCCACTGGCCTGTGATTGTCCTGGTGTCACTGTATGTGCTTTATGAGTCTGAAGAAGACTTATGGATTGGTATCGGGTATATGGGCTAATATTGGACTTATGAGCTTGGGCTGGACTGGGTTGGAATGTTTTTTTTTAATGTACAGTGGCTCTTGTATATAAAACTCTTTCTTATACACACAATGAAACATAAATGGCTAATGAGCACATGCTCACAATCACTACTCATCAAAGAGATACAAATTAAGTCAATATCATATCACCTTATACAGAATGAGATAACCCACAGGGAAAACAAAAGCAAGCAGAAGACAACAAATGCTGGAGAGAATGTGAACAGAATGGAAACCCCATTCACTGTTGATGGGTTGATAAATGTGCACAACCACTGTGGAAAGTGATCTGGTGATACCTCAAACAACTGGGAATAGCACTTTCATATGATATGGCATTTTTTCTACTGAGTATACACCAAAGAATTGATAGACATATTACAGACATATGAACTCCCATGTTAATCTCAGAACTGTTCTCAATACCAGCAAGGGGGAAACTGTCAAAAAGTTCACCAGTAGAAGAATGGACGAAGAAAATTTTGTACTGACTGCAAGAAAGGGAGAAGGTAAAATATAGGTATTGTCTACGCCCACGCCAGATACAACACCCCTATTTAAAATTCCAAGATAGTAACTAATGATCAAACGACCAAATATGTAGAGTATCAAAGAATAACTGTTTTGTGTATATGGTACTATTCATTGATTAGTTCATCAATTCATCCAACACATTTTTACTGGTCACCCAGTTCTCATCATAAAAGCAATAGGAATCATGGTGATGCTTTTATTCTTAATTACAATTAACAATTGATCATTGTTTTTGCTTACTATATCTAGGGTTTGTTACAAGCATTTAATAAATATTAAACTATTTCTAATGAAACTTATATAAAAGAAAAACCTTTAGAGAATACATACAAGTAATAAGATGTGTCACTGAAGAACAATGATGAAGCTACAAAGCACCTCACAACATTGATGGCCTGGAGACATTATGTTAATAACATCAAAAGGACAAAAGGACTGGACACCAAGACAAGCATCTGTTCTTAGAGTATGCAATTATTTACATCTAGTGTCCTAAGGAATGGTGTGGTGTCTACCCAATGCTTATGAACCATTTATCACTTCCTCATTGGTGCATATCAAAAACCCCTTCTTCAGAGGAGGTCACACCTCAGCTGGGGCAATTTTTTTTCATTTACTAGGCACCGGAAGATAACCAAATAGTTCCTGCTGCATAGCATAGTCCCATAGTCATCCTAATTTAATAGACACTTTAACAGTGGTGTTAAGTGACCCTCAATTGAAATTTAGGGCCACAAGCAGGGAGTATGCATGTCTCAGAGAAGTAGATTTCACTTGTTACTTGCTAAATTAGGGAAACACTGCCTTCCCCTTGGGAAAGTGCTTAACCTTAAAGAGACTCTATGGAAGACTCCACCCTGTAACCAATGCTTATCATGAATTTTAAAGTAGAATTTCTTTTCTGTCCTTGCATAGCTCAGGTCTTGTGCTATATGCTACTGGACTTTAGATTTTGACATCTTGAGGTGTAACAAATTCTACATAGGCCACACAAGAAGGTTACAACTTGAACACCCCTCTCAATTAATGGGAAAATGCCTTAAACATACATGTTGCACATTGAAGGGATGGAAATATTTCTTTGGACTTAAAGCTAAATACCCTAGGGTGAAGAGAATCAGGTGACTACTATCCCAATGTCAGCATCTTGGAAATACTGGCCTTTGTGTGAAATCTCCTACTTTCAAGGTTGTCCAATAACTGACGAATTAAGACAAATATATATTGTTATTTTTGTGTTTTCTCTGCTTTTGGCCCATCTTAATTCTTCAGTCATAATTTTGCCTCAGTGAATGAATGCTACCCTCTTTCTTCTCATGCAGCATTCAGTCACTGAAATTTTTAATCTGTATAAGTAAATGTCCCATGCATTTTTATCCCATGCTTATATACACATATAAGAAAGCTTATAAGTGTCTAATTTCCTTTCTCACTAGTATTTTAACTTCTATGCCATAGGTTAGCTTAATGATGCTGTTTTTAGAGACCAAGTGTCCTCTGCAGGTTACCTACATTGTTTCTCAGGATTGTAGCAACACTGCCTCTAAAGGGGGGCAGGGATATATATAACCTTAGATATATAAATGGATTTTGAGTTCACAATTAATCATAAGCCCTAGTTTAATAACTATAGCTTTTTATGATTTGGTCCTTCTCACTATTTCGCCTCTTGAAGTGACCCTGATGATATGCATGCTACAACAAAGTATAATTGATTTATTAAAAATATGATGATAAAAGCAGATGGTACCTGGAGTCTTAAGAGCTTGTCTTAACAACAAGGAAGTGGGTGAAGGTACACATCTGACAGTGTATGATATTACAAAATAATGATAATTTGTAAATTATTAAGGGTTCACGGGGGAGGCAGAGTGGGGAGGGCAGGGATATATGTGGGGGGGGGGGCTGATACTGGGGGCCTAGGTAGAAGGAGGATGTTTGAGAATGATGATGGCAACAAATGTGCAAATATGGCCTGCATACAATTGATGTATGTATTGGTCGTGATATAAGTTGTATGAGGCCCCAATAAAATGATTTAAAAAAATAAATAAAAGCTTGTCTTAAAAGACATCTAAGAAAGGTGTCAGCCGAGGTAACATGGAAGTAGCTCACCAGCTCATGTAATCCAAGGATTGGAAATAATAAAACCCAAGGCCAGGGGAAGGAATTGTATTAGAGCTTAAATCCAGAGCCACCTAGTTTGCACAAGGCTATTAAAGCAAAACTCAAACTCACTACCATTAAGCCAATATTGACTCATAGCGACACCTGTGGGTTTCTGAGGGTGTTAGTGTTTATGGGAGTAGGAAGCCCAGTCTTTCTTCGGTGGAGCTCCTGATGGTTTTGAACTGCAGACCAGGCAGATCAAAGCCCAGTATGAAACCACTACAGTGACAGTAAGGATACATTTCTGCTGCCCACAATGATTTCTTTTCCCAGCCAGGTCATTGAAATCCCTTGGACCTGTGACTCAATATTTGAATAGACAGAGTGCATTAGAAAATGGATTACAGCAGATATCATTAGTTTAATATTTAACATCTTAACTTTTTTTTCTCTTTGACCCATTTTTGCTTCTAGTTTTTATTATTTTCCCATTTCTCTTAGATTGAAGTTTATGTGTTGTTTTGTTATTTGTTGTTGTTGCTAATGGTTTTTTATGGGGTAGTTTTCTTTGTATGAAATACAAAAGAGGTAAATCTATACATATTTGAACAGTTGAATAGATCCTTAGAGTTATAGCAGGAAAGTTTAAGGGAAATGGGGAGAAATGGGAAACTAATAGCAGTGGACAAAAGAATGATGAAAGCGATCCAAAATTGAGTGTGGCGATGATTGTACAGCTCTTTTAAACATATTTAAAGCACTGATTATACTGTACATGAAGAACATGTCAATAAAATGACTTTTTAAAAAGAGGAACATGAATTAGTTCTGGAGGGTGCTATTTGATGTGGTATAAATTGAAGAGTAAAGAATTCTTCAGGGAAGGGTTAGATGGAAATACCACCTACGTGTTTAAACTTATATATGACAGATACAGTGAGAAACAATGGCTTCACATTTTTATATTTCTGCTTAAAAGTTTTATTCTACAATAAATATGGATGCAAAATTCCTGGCCCATAGTAGATATTCAATAGACTTTAGAATAGAAGATATTTAGAAGAATCAAAGAATAAAAGAGTTAACAGTACTTGGAAAATCTAAGCTGTAGATACTGGTGATTGCCTCTGGGTCTTCAAAAATGGAGTGAATGGAATCAAAGGGTGAACTTTTTGTGTTTCTGTTCCCAACTTTGGCATCCTTTCATAGGCCATCAGATTAGTGTCCAAGCTCTCTTCAATGCCTTCTCAGGGAATGAGATGAGAGCCATGTCTGCCCTCTTCTGACCACAGGACAGAGAATGAAAATCTACCTTCACATCTGCGCAAGGATGGTTCCTCTGAAGTAGTGGTCAACATGCCTTCAACTGCTACCCTATTTTTAAATCTTAGTCTGACACAGGCCTTCCTTCCCTGCAGAGATCGACAACACATCGCAATGGCCACAGACAGTATGATTGTGAGGTTTTCTAAGGGCAATAAATATATTACAAGTCAGGAACAAAATGCAGTAAGGATACATTTCTGTTGTCCACAATAAGTTATTCCCCAGCCATGCCAGTGGGCATGCCTCTCTCTGGACACTAGTCTCTCAGTTATATGATTCGTTACATTCTGCCTTCTCTTACATGTCTTACAAGGCTCCTTTAGTGCTGAAGAAGGCCCCAGGGATACACCTCTTTGCAAGCCAATCTCTTGCTCTAGAGAATTCAGCCTGACTCAGTCTGAGAATAACGGCTAGTCCCTGCCTCTGTCTCACCGTGTCCTTGTTGTTGTCCCTGGTGTCTCTGCTGCTGCCACCACTTCACGGAAAGGCCTTGCCACTTCATGCCAGAAACTTGCCTGTGTTCTCTGACTGGCTGATCTTTCTGGTTTGTCGTGGGATTCTCTGTTCCTGCTTCTGAAATGGTCTAATTGTATGCCGAGTTGAAGGGCAAAGCTGAACACTCTCTAAGTTACCATCCTCGCTTCCTTATTGACATGCACCTAATCGGGTGGATAGAGGAGGCAGACAAGTAATTTCACTTTACCACATGCAGTGGCAGCTTTTAAACTGGAAAGGGAATTCCTAAATGATCTATCATTTATTTAGTTATTTCCTTTTGCAATGCCAGTGATACAACTTTTCTGTTCCCTCAAGCAGACAGCAGTAGATGGGATGTGAGGAGATTTGATGGAAATGATCTTCCTACTTTAGTTTCCTGTGAGACAGAAGTCGTGGGCATATCTTTTCAAGGTCCTCTGAGTGTCTTAGAGGTGACAATGAGAGCACAGTGGGTTGGTTCCTAGCTTAGTGGTATCTACTTTTCACTTTAGCATAATCTAGGGACGCCTTTTTGAGCCAGCTCTCCCCTCTGGAGTTACCCATTTTGTCAGCTGTCTTCCTACCTTGGGCTTTGGGGTAATGGCATGCTATGCATTTATTCCTTTCATTTAGAGAAACAAGGTTTTCCCTGTTCCCAGAGTGCATGTACCAAATAGAAATATATCTGCTACTCTAATGAGGGTATGACCTGCCAGGCAACTGAAGCTGCAACATGAGACTTCTGCTGCCTTGCCTGGGCTCGACTGGAAACACGCTAGAAAGGAAGAAAATGCTTGACAGCAGTGCCACCCCGGAGCTGGCTCCTGTCTATATTTCCAGGAGATTTTGGTTGGAGGGGCTGTGGGAGAAGGTTAAATGAGTCTATTTCAGAAGAATTTATATGCTCTGTCTTTGTGGCTTATCATTTCAGGAGTCATGTAAAAGAAAAACAATCTCCAGCAAAGAACATTGCTAGACTGCAGAGCACTGGATTGGATTTAAAAACACATGGTTTGAACCCACATGCCTACTTCTCTGCTTCTGAAAGTCACCCTAGAAATATTAGCTGGGCTTTGCATTCCTTTCTGTGAAGTGGGCACAATAAAACCTGATGCCTTCCTTTCAGTGATTGCAGAAGTGGAAGGTGACATGTTCCAATTTTCATTCTGTAAAACTTTGGCAAAGCACCTACTTTTCATGTTTAAGTGTGTTCTTTCGGCTACTTTCCTTGGCAAGGTCTTCTCTAGTATATGATTGGCAGAGATCGGTTTTTGCTTTCATGTTGCTGCCACTTTGCTAACAGTTGGTTCTAATTTTCTGAGGCCACCACTTATCTATCAGTTTGTCATAGTGTGGTGGCTTGTTTGCTGCTGCGATGCTGGGAGCTGGGTCACTGGTATTTCAAATACCATCAGAGTCACCCAAAGCGAATGGGTTTCAGCAGTATGAATTTAGGAAAATCGGAAGTTATCAAAACTGAAATGTAGAGTATAAAGATAAATATCCTAGACATTAGTTGGCAGAAGTGTCCAATACCTGGTATTGGACATTTGAGTCAAGCAGTCAGATGATTGACTATGTCTAGAAGGACAGATTCAAGAAGAATGGCATTGTATTCATTGTTAAAAAGGACCTGTCATATTTCAAGATTGATCTTGAAGTAAAATGCTGTCTGTGATAAGATAAAATCTAAACCCATTGAAGGGAATAGTCAATGCAACTAGTGTTCAAATATATGCACCATCCACTAAAATCCAAACCTGCTACTTTGTGTCTTTTTTTTCTTATCACAACCCTAAAGAGCAGGGTAGAGTTGCCCCTGTGGATTCATGAGACTGGAAATTTTCTCAGGAATAGAAGACTTGTTTATCTCCTCCATAAAGTTAAAGATGTATAGATTGAAGAATTATACCAAGGTGTTTAGTTTGGAGATGATCAAAATGCAATAAAGATGCATTGATAATTATTGGTAATTGGAATGAAAAAGTTGGAATGATAGAGGAAGGAATAGTACTTGGAAAAACATAGTCCTGGTGATATAAACAAAGCTGGAGATTACATGATAGAATTTGAAGACCTATGACTTCTTCATTTCAATTACCTTTTTCACCAACACATATGGGGACTCCACAAATAGACTTCTCCAGATGAAATGCACAGAAATCAAATTGACCTATATTTGTTGGAAGATAAGATGGAGAAGCTCAAGACAGAAACTAAAATCAGGCCAGGTGGCCAACTGTGAATAGACCATCAATTGTGTATACATAGGTTCAGGATTTAGCTGAAAAAATTAAAACAAGTCTATGCAAACCAAAATAAGATTGTGAGTACATCACACTTGAATTTCAAGAATATTTCAAGATCAGATTTGAAGCATTGAACACAGAAGACAGAAGACATGATGAGCTGTGAGGTGACATCATACATGAAGAAAGCAAAAGTTCATTAGAAGCATCGGGAAGAAAGAAAAGCTCGAAGTAGATGACATAAGAGACTCTGAAACTTGCTCTTAATGGTAGAATAGCTAAGGCAAATGGAGGAAATATTGATGTCAGAGAGCTGAATAGAAATTTTTGAAGACTATATTGAGAAGTTGAAGCAAAATATTATAACAGTTATATTTCTCACCTAGGGCAAGAAAGCCAAAAGGAAGAACACACCCCATATAACTGAAAAAAAACTTAAGAGAAATTCAAGTGTAAAGTTACAATATTCAAAGCTTCTGTGATAAAAATGTTGAAACATGCCGGAAGCATCAAAAGAAGATGGAAAGGAAACACTGAGTCACTGGACCTCAAAAGAACTAGTCAATATTTAAGCATTTCAAGGAGATAGCATACGAGCAAGGACCAATGGTACTGAAGGAATAAGTCCAAGTTGTGCTGAAGACATCATCCAAAAACAAGACTCCAGGCACAGAAAAAATACTAATTGAGGTGTTTCAACAAGCTGATGAAGCACTTTGTGGCAGTTGCATAATTCTTTATCAACTTTAGTGAAGGGGTGGAGTCTAGCCTGTCCATCAGGTCATAGCCAATCAGGTTTCTGAGTGGATATGGTCTTCCCCTGAGGATTCTGGTAACTGCTGTCTTCCTATCTGGAGGTCGGACACACATTCTCTGCTTTGTCTTCCTGGTGCCAAGCCACATGGATCTACACTGATAAAGCCAGAGCCTTGGAGGAGCTGGGGAATCCTCTGGAGACCACACCAGTGCTGAAATGCTTCCACTGCTACTGTTTCTATAAGACTTTCCACTCACTGACCTGTTATCTTTCTGCACTTGGCACCATTGCATGTGTTGTGTGAGTCTGAAGAAGAATTTATAGACTGGCATTGGACATATGAACTTGATTTTGACTGGAATAAGATGTTTTCTTAATATACAGTTACTCTTTCTTTGAAAAAAAAAGTCATTTTGTTGGGGGCTCATACAGCTCTTAGCACAATCCATGCATATATCCACTGTGTCAAACACTTGTACATTTGTTGTCATCATCATTTTCAAAATATTTCCTTTCTACTTGAGACATTGGTATCAGTTCGTCATTTTTTTCCTTCCCTTCCCCACCCTCTCATCCACGTGAACCCTCAATAATTTATAATGTTTTATTCTTTTCTCAAGTCTTACACTGACCAATGCTTTCCTTCACCCACTTTTCTGTTGTCCGTCCCCCAGGAAGGGGGTTATATGAAGATCATTGTGATCAGTCCCCCTTTCTTCTGCCATTTTTCTCTTCCCCTCCTGTTATCACTACTCTCATTATTGGTCCCAATGAGTTTATCCTCCCTGGATACCCTGTGTTTCTAGCTCATATCTGTACCTGTATATACTCTGGTCTAACCGGATTCATAAGGTAGAATTTGGACCATGATGGGGGTGGGAGCAAGAAGTCTTAAAGAACTAGAGGTAGGGCTGAGCCCCCGTGGCATATGTGGTTGAGTGCGAGACTGCAGCCCGTGGGTTTGGTGGTTCAAATCCAATGGCAGCTCTCAGGAGCAGCGCTGCGACCACGGAGGGCAGTGATGCCCAAAAGCAAAAAAAAAAAAAAAAAAAAAAAAGAACTAGAGGTAACTTGTATGGTTCATTAGTACAACCTGGCTGGCTTGTCTCTTCCTTGTGAGCTTACTGTAAAGGGATGTCCAATTGTCTACAGATGGGATTTGGAGGTCCACTTTGCACTTCCCCTCATTCACACTGATATGACTTTTTGCTTTGGGTCTTTGATGCCTGATTCCACTCATAACTTGTGGTCACACAGACTGGTTTGCTTCTTCCATGTGGGTTTTGTGGCTTCGCAACTAGATGGCGACTTGTTTATCTTCAAGCCTTTAAGACCATAGATTCTCTATCTTTTTTCAGAGTCAGGCATCATCAGTTTTCTTCACCACATTTGCTATGCATCCATTTTCTTTTCAGCAATCATGGCAAGAAGGCAAGCATCAGGGAAAAAGCTACCATTTACATACCTGCCTGGGGTGAGGTCCAGGTACTATGGCAGGGGTCAGACCCAAACCAGGGATACATATGGCGGTAAAACTCGTTCTTTTCTTCTATTAAAAGATGATTTCATTGGGGTCTCTTACTACCCTTGTTAGAATGTGTATATTGATTGCATCAGGCATGTTTGCACATATGTTGCCTCCATTAACTTCTAGATATTTACTTTCTATTGAGTCCTTGGTATCACTCCTCAATTTTTCCCTCCCCCATACTCATGACACCTTGATAGATTATAAATTATTATTATTTTCATATCTTACACTGACCACTGTCTCCCTTCTTCCATGTTTTCTGCTGTTCTTGTTCTTCCCCTCAGAAAGGGGTACATGGTTTTGTGTTGATCATTGTGATCGGTTACTCCTTTTTCCTTTTCCCTCCCTCACCTTATCCCTACACTTCTGATATCACTATTCCATTTCCTGTTGCTGGATTCCATGAGTCTCAAGACCCCATCTCTTTTCTATACCTGTGTACATGTTCTGGTCTAGTCTGAACTGAGAAGTAGTACTGAGGATCATGATAGTGGGGGGTAAAGAAACTTCAAGGAACTAGAAGAATATTGTGTTTCTTCGCTACATTACCACACCAAACATCATTCTTTAACACACTAGTGTCTCTGGATTTGTTTCTCTAGTCAGTCCAGACTAACACACAACGGAAACACCCATCTATGCCAGGAAATGTGGAAGGTAGCTACTTGAACAACTAACTACAAGAAATCCATACTTGTATCCATTCCTAAGAAGAGTGTCTCATAGAATACTCAAATTACAGAACAATACCAATTTATTCACATGTGAGTAATGTATTTCCAAAGATAATCGAACAAAGTTTGCAGGAAAACATTGACGGGAAGCTGACAGGTTATGTTTATGTTACATCGATCTTGGCTAAAAACAGAGAGCACCAGAAAGAAATCAACTTGTCTTTAATTCACTATACCAAGGTATTTGACTACATGGATCATAAGAAACTATTGATAGTCTTGAGAAGAACAGGAATTCTAGAACACTGAATTGTGGAACCTGTGCACGAATCAAGAGGCAGATGTAAACAGAATGACCAAATACTGCATGGTCTAAAATCAAGAAGGGTGTGCTTCAGGGTTGTACCCATTCATCAAATTTGTACAATCTGGACGTGGAGCAAATAACCAGAGTAACTTAATATGGAGGAAAATGTAGCATCAGAAATGGAGGCGGGCTTATTAACAAATTATCATATGCAGATGACCCAACTTGGTTGAAAGTGAGGAGGACTTGAAGCACTTGCTGATGAAGATGACAGATGAATTACAACTCAATGTAAATCAGCAGTTCTCATCCTGTGGGTTGCACCCCCTCTGGGGACCCAGTGACCCTTTCACAGAGGTCATCTGATTCATGAAAGTAGCAAAATTAACTCTATGAAGTAGCAAGGAGAATACTTATATGATTGGGGGGAGGGTCACCATAATAAGCGGAACTGTATTAAGGGTTGCAGCATTAGGAAGGTTGAGAACCACTGATGTAAAGAAAACTCAAATCACTAGAACTGGCCCAATAGAGAGCATCATAATAAATGGAGATATGAGTCAAGTTATTCAAATATTTCAATATAATAATAATCAATGCTCATGGAGGCAGTAAGCAAGAGATCAAATGCTGCATTCCACTGGATACAGCTGTGCATAAGAAAGATCTCTTCAAAGTACTCAAAAGAGATGGTGTTTCTTTGAGAACTACTGTGTACCTGACCCAAGCTATTGTATTTTCAATTGCCTCATTTGCAGGTGAAAGTTGAATAAGGATGATGGAAAAGGAAGCAATGGATTTGAATAATGGGTTTGGTGAAGTAGATTGAAAGTACCCTGGACTCTCTCTTGTCCCTTGGGCAGGAGAGGTCAGTTCTTGGAGAAGGACATCATGTTTGGTAGAGGGGCCTTGGAAAGAGGAGTACCCCAACAAGATGGATTGATATAGTGGATGCAACAATGTGCTCAAACATATGAACAATTGTGAGGATGGTGCAGGACCAGGCAACGTTTCGTTCTACTGCACCTAGGGTCAGTATGAGTCAGTGCCTGGCTGAAGGCACCTCACAACAACAATTATCTAAGGAACTTTTTCTTTCAAGTCTATTCTCTTTCTCTGAGGATTGCAATGTTTTCTATAGCTAGTATATATTAATGCTTAGCATGATTTCAAATAAGGGCCTGCAATTTCAGAAAGCTACACGGCTGCTCATTGCACAGGTACAATGGTATGGTTCTTCTTTTCATAATCTTTGTAACTCGCATGAAATGGCTTGGTGGGAGAAGGCAATGAGGGTAATGGGATTCTGAGTGATTGGTCAGTGTGGCCTTTCTGCGGGGAATAAAGGCAGCCATCTCAGAAGTAGGAACAGAGAATACCATGACCATACCCCCCAAAAAGAGCCAATGGCAGAGCACATCTGACACCAGATAATCAGTCTCAGAGGTAGCAGGACTAAGACCATGAGACAAGTGGTAAGTTTCCCAGTTCATGGAATGAGTAACACTGGGTACCTTCAGACGGGAGACTTTTAAGCAAAGTTGCATGTCCTTTGAGAATTTGTTGACACCAGCAAAGCTTTGTAATATTTGACAGAGTAGGGCAGACACAAAGGAGCTTTGTGACTACGTCTAATGACCAGAGAGATATGTCTGCATGCATGACCGAGAAGAGGAATAGTGGCCAAAAGAACTATAGCCTTAGCATTTCTGACCCTGACTTATAAAGTGTTAACTTACCCCATACATTTCAAAATCATGAACAGTTTCTGGGAGTTCTGTGTGGCCACGGCAATGTATTATGGAACTCAGCTGAAAAGTAGAGTACTGAGGGAAGGGTGTTGATGTCAGAATAGAGTAAAGAAAAATGGAAGTTTCGGGCAGGTTTTGCCTGTTTCATAGAAATTATCCTTGAGTAGATGTGGACCTCAATTTTCCCTCTCTTTCTGTAGTTGAAGGAAGTCAGATGTGTTGTCCACCCCATTTGTGCAAGGCCCCAGACTTTTGGTAAAGCACTATCTCATCTGAAGGAGTATGACTTAAATATTGTTATAGTAGGTGTTATTGGAGGATAACATTAAGCAAGGTTCTCCAGAGAAATAAAACCAGTGAATATATATACCCACACATGTGTGTGTGTATGGAGAGAGAGAGAGAGAGAGAGAGAGAGAGAGAGAGAGAGAGAGAGAGAGATAAGAAGACTCACATAGTTCTAGAAGTGGGTAAGTCCAGTCTAGCTTCAAATTTGTGGGTCAAATGTTAGACTGGAGACTTATCCTTACTGGCATAGCTTTGAGGGTTGATGAGGCCAGGATTCACAGGAAAACCACAGGATACAGAGGTAGAGAAATCCAAAGTCATCAGGCCAGACTTAGGACTAGAGAGGCAAATGAATCTAAGGCAGGTCAGACGGCAGGCTGCTCGTGGCTCCCTCAGTCAGTGGGCAATAGTGCAGGCTCTTGGCTCAAGTCCAAAGAACCGAAGCCAGGATCCAGAGCCACCAAAAGCACAAATGTTTCCCACAGTGACTACTTGATATAGGTAGTGAGCCACATGACCAGGGAAATCTAACTGCATCGGAGTCGGGTCCTGAGTAAGGGGGTTGGAAGTCATCCTGACTGGTTGTTCATGGCAGAGTCGATAACCTTATTTTAGGTCATATCATGTAGGATTACTAGGCATTACCTGCCAAACCACTGAGAATCTTGGCCCAGCTAAATTGACACAAAACCCAGTTACCACAGAGGGAGTACAGCATTCCTTCATCTCTTCAAGTGTAAGCAGGAAAAATATATGGTGCTACAAGAGCATCTAGTAAGGTAACATGGTTAAAGAGGTCAGGAAAAGGTTTAATTAATTAATTAATTAATTATTAGAAGAATCCACAAATGAACTGAAAATTTCTGCTGGGCAGAGATCTCCGTAGTCTGCATTTGTCCTGCTAGGTGAGTACCTAGCAACTCACTCTGAGTTAGGCACCCAGTGTCTTTACCTGGGAAGGTTTTCTCTGGTCAACAGTGACTTTCTCCACAAAAATCATTGTCTTTTGTGATGGTTGATTTAAGAGAACAGGGTGCAACTGTGAAATTTGGTTTCCTGCTCAGGAAAAATGCTGGAGAAATTGTTGCGATTTCGAACATAACTTACAAGGACAGCGTTATGGGAAACCTCGCGTGGTTTTCTCATTTCAAAAAAGGTGAGATGATACACAAGTTTTCTACTTAGAGGTCCTGAAAAGACTGTGCAGCAGTGTGCAACTCTGAATAAGGCCTAATTTGTGGCAGATGTGAGATTGGTTTGGTCACTATGACAATGAACTTGCTAAGAGAGTCATCTCAGTGAGCCGGTTTTTGGAAAAATCAATATGCCACTCTTGCCCTACACGAATTACTCACCTGACATCACTGTGTGACTGCTTTTTGTTCCTTGAATGAAGAGGGACATGAAAGAACAGCAATTCGATGGCATTGAAGAGGTGAAGAAAAAACTGGGGGAGATGCTGTCAGTTGTCCAAAGAGATGGGCTTGAAAACTGTTTTTAAGAATGGAATCACAGATTTGACAAATGTATTAACATGATAAGATTGTTTTGTAAAATAAACAAAACCACAACTAAGCAAATAGATTTGGAAAAAACCTTCCATTGTTTTTGTTTTTCAGTGTTTGAACAGTGACTAGGCAGATAGTTTGTCTTCACAAGTGTACCTGTTGTGGCTTTTCAGTGTATGGTGAGAAGAACCTGGGTATAGTGTACAAGCACATAGAATATGCCTAGTTTTTAAATTTTGCTTCAAAGTATAAGTTGTAGTTGTGAATGTTGAGACTGGAAATGGGAGTGTACTCCATTCAAAATAGTGTTAGTCTCATACTGAGCACTGATTGTTGGCAGAACCCTCTGAGGAGCTATCAGAAAACGTTGACAACTACATCCACACTGCTGAACCAACAATCTGGAGAAAGCAGATAACAATGTGAAATGCAAATATCTCTCCCATTGTTTCTCCCGACAGGTACAGCTGCATATGGAATGTAGAGATGAATTTTTATGGGGCAACCTGCTTGAAGAAACTTGAGCCCAGTGGAGTTGATCAGGGCAGGCTTTCTGGAGGTGCTGCATCCTGAGTAGGTTTCTGGGAAGGCTGTGAATGGCGGCATATGAGAGAAGGTGATTCTGGTAGGAGAGATAGCAGACGTGATGAGTTTGTGGCAGAAAGACTCTTTCTGAGATAGAAATTTGGGTTAATGTAGACTGGCCTGAAAAACAGTGAAATATAACTGGAAATCATATTAGCCTCTTCTCTGACACACCAAGCCATGAATTGGAAGAAGGGAAAATTCAGATTCACTGGTATAATGAGGACCGAAATAATTGGTTATTTGACTGAATTGAGCCTTTATAAAAAGATTGCCAGGAGGTATCTTGACAATCCTACTGACTGTAATCCAGACTAATTTTCTGACAAACCGTGAAGTGCGTCAAGGCCTAGTTCTCTTCTCAGGACCCCTCTGCAATTGGTATGCCTGACACCTACCCAGTTTCCCAGCTCCTGTTGGCTGAACCACTTGATGTGAGCAGTCAATTACTCTGACCTCCCATGAACATAACACTTTTTCTTCTTTCCCTGGACACTGAGGAGACCCTGAAAATCCACATAGCTCTCAAAGTTTGCAAGCTACGGCATCTCTGATAGAATTAAATATGCTAGGGAGGCTGTTTTGGAGCAGGTGTCCTTCTGCATGGGAGACAGCGCAGTCACCAGCAGCATCTTGGATACAAATTGGACTGTCTACTCTTATACACAGTGACAGTCTCAGAAACTCACAGGGGGTCACTGTAAGTCACCATTGATACAATGGTAGTGAGCTTGATTTTGGGTTTGGTTCTTTTCCATTTTCCTTTCAAATGAAGTCACCCCCTAAGAAGTTTAGCCCTGTTTTCAATGCATATTTTCTCCCTAGATTTGCAAGGTTAGATTAGAATAGAAACAGCATAAGAGGCAGCCCATTTGTTTTTTCTTCATGGAATTTCCTGGTAATGCAAGAGATGCCTCTGAAAATAACCCGACGACAGTAATATGTCACTCCAGGTAAGAATATGGAATTTAAGCTCAGGTTTATCCTGCTTTTCAGGGGTGTGATTTTTGTGTAACAAGTTGCTCTACTTGTACCTCCATTGCTTCATCTTAAAACTGGGATACTAAGAATACTTAGCCCTCGTGGTGTGATTGGGTAAATGATGGGCTTCTAATCTCTAGGGTGCCAGTTCAAGTTCACCAGCCACTTTATGGATGTTATCTGCTTCCTTAAAGATTTATAGTCTCAGAGACTATAAAGAGGGTCTCTAGGAGTTGGACTACATGTGATAGCAGTGGGTTGTTGAGCCACCTGGCTGCTGTAATTCTCAATGTGTGTACAAAGGGTTTAGCAGAGTACTTGGGACCTGGTGAAGTTATTTTTGTCTTCGTCCTTGTCATAAGCATGGCCACCACCACCCCCACCAGGATTCCAACATAACAAAAGATGGCAATCTTCTATGTTGTTTCCAAAGAAGAAAAGTAGGGAAGATGGAAATGAACATCTGGTCACATGCAATGTTTCATATTTTCACTCTAACCTCAACAATTCTGAGTGTATATGAGAAGGTGGGCCAACCCTCATATGTACCTCTCTCTCTCTTTCCTCAGGCACCTGTCAACTTGGCTGGGCCTATTACTGTGCTGGAGGTGGAGCAGCTGCAGCCATGTTGATTTGCACCTGGCTTTCTTGCTTTGCCGGAAGAGATCCCAAGCCAGTCATGTTGGTGGAGAGCATCATGAGGGACAGCAATTCCTATGCCATGGAACCTGATCACTGTCTCCAACCTTGAGCTTGAGTGGACAAGTGGAAAGGGTGGGACCAGGGAGGGATGGGATTCATGAAATGAGGTATGACGATTAGACCAGTTGCTACTCACCTGTTAATGAGTGTAATCCAGTGTTTGCATGGCTGTGAACTCACCTGCCATTTATTTTCACTTTCTCATAACCTGTAGGTCAGTGGCTATTTATAAAATTTATCTCCCACAGCCATTATAGCAACTTTTCACTGAGTTAGCAAATGCCCAGTAGTTTCCAAGTTCCACAGTGTCCCTCTATGCAAATTAAAGGAAATGTAGCTCCTTAGAGTTTCAAAACATCTGTGCAATACTTAGCTCCAAACCTTAAAAAAATGAGTATAGCATTTGCCCAGTGAGGGGCCGGGAGAAGGGAAGGGCTGGTTCCTACTATTCTATTTGTATGGTCCTTCATCTGGTATTTTTGTGACCTCACATACTTCTGGATTCCTACTGTTAAAACTCTTATGACCCTTCCACCATTTGCTTGCTCCTCTTCTTTCCCAGTTATGGGGATGCTTGGAGAGAGGGTATCTGAGTTCCACAGGGAAACACACTAATGCTTACATATGATCTGGGACTCCATCCTCACTTTCTTTTCAAATAGCCACTCATACATTTATGTCCTGGCACAACACACAGTAGCAAGCATTGCCCAGTCCCTTTTAGAAACAGAAGTGGTGTTTATAAAACATTCTGAGCAGAGACTCACATTGGCTGGCCATTCACCAAACAAGAATCCCCAGTGATGAGATTAACAAATACTGCCTCCTTACTTTAATTTCTACCATGTATTTATATTTTACTGGAAATTTGCGGTGGCCTTATGCCCTTAAAGTCATTCCTAGCAAGATATAAGTTTCTCTGTTTCAAAGACTGCTTGTCAAATGCTTCCCTCTCCATCTGCGGTGAGTTAGACATGAAAGAACAGAGCTCTTGTGTCACCTAGGGCTGATAGATTTTTAGGCCTGACCTCCATCCCATCTGTACTCAAGGCTGATGGATGTTGTAGAAGAGCATGGTGTCTTCTGAGTGCTAAAGCTGTCTCAACCCCCCCTTATAAATTTATTCAGGCCAGCTCTATTGTTTCATAACTGCGTTTTTTTTAGGGACTGAGGAAGGCCTATGACTCAAAAGGCCAGCTCATCAGTTTCTATTCTTAATTATTCCTGGGTGTTTTGGGTACACCCCTACATGGAGAGAGAGAGAAATGGGGAAAATTAGCTTTGTAAGTCATATGCCATCCCATGAAGGGTCAGGGTCTTTCTAATGACATAAGCAAGCGAATTCAAGAGTGTACTTCTTTCATGTGTCCATTCATTCATCCACCAAACATTTTCTAAGAATCTCACTATGTGCTACATTCTGTTCTGAGTTGTGCAAAAAGACAAAAGTTCAACCTCCCCTCATAAAAGGGATAGAGATGGGTAGTGATGCATAGACATGTTCATAAATGACTGTGGAACACTGTAAACACTGTGAGAATCAGGAGAAGGAGATCCAGAACGATGTTGAAGCTTGAGAGTGAAAGGAGAGTGGAAAAACTTCCTGAAGAAGATGATGCCTAATATAAATCCAAAAGATGTATAAAGAAATTTAGTTGGTGAAAGGTAAGGGTGTATTGGAGGATGGGATAGAACAGGCAATAGCATGGAGACATGAAAGAAAGCACATGAAATGATCTTGATAATCCAGGTAGGTCTGTACAGGGGGAGGCAAAAAGAAGCTTCATTAAAGCTTCTTGTTGAAAAGAGAAGCAGTAGCTACTTCCTCTGAAACCTTCTAAGACAGGATAAGGAGTTCAGATTTTCTCCCAAAGGAGTGCCAATTAGAAGAAAATGGGAGGAATATAGTTGTGCTTGGAGGAAAGTAAAAGAGCAAAGGGGGGAAATGAGAGACATTGTGATAATATGGGTGGGAAAAAGGAAGGCCTGAACTAAGGCTTATGTGAGTAGAGCAGAGATGAATTTTAAAGAAAATATGCAATGGAAGCAGATCATATATGACTTGGGTCAGATGAAGAATGTAGGTTAAAGCAAGTGAAAAGTTTTTGTGACCACCTTGCTGTGTGAGTGGTTTCTAGTACGAAGATGGAGATTTTAAGACGAAGAACATACAGGACACAATTGATGATTAAATTCTGGTTAAGAATTGTAGGTTGGAATAAAGAGGTTAAGTCAGGCAATTTGGGAACTTGCCACATAAGGAAGAGAGCGATGTAAATGAGTTTGCAGCATCCTCCTATCCCCAAAAGATGACTGCCATAAGTTTTAAAAGTGGAATTTGCCCAACTGCATTATTCTATTATGTACACACAATAATGCAATCTAAGATGAAGAAAGTCTAGTGTATGATTAAGACAAGTTGGACAAGTGCTCAGGAAAAGCAATTGCATAAGGTGATTTTTTCTTAGGGAAGCTACAGGACATACTCTGGCACAGAATTTATGGAAATGAGTGTACCAAAGTAGGAGCAGAAAACAGACAATGTGTCCAGAGAGTCTAACAGAATCGAACTTAGTGAAGGAACCATTTATGGTGGTAGAGGCAGGGTTAGGGCAAAGCAACCTTCCAACCTTCACTCTAGAAAGCCAGCCGTGCTGATCTTCACTCTCAGCTACCAGCATATACTTTGAACATGTTCTCGGGAACGATTAGTCCCGGGGAAAGGACATCATACTTGGTAAAGGCTCAGAATGAAAAAGAGCAAGACCTTCAGTGGGATGGACTGACAAACGCAGTGGCTGCCCCAATGGGCTCACGCATGTCAATTGTGAGGATGGCAAGAGACTCGACCATGTTTGCCTTGTTTCGTCTTTCTGTTATACATAGGGTTGCTTTGAGCTGGAACCAGCATGATGGCACCTAACAATGCCAACATTAACCTAAAGGGTAGTGGTTCCAACCCATTCTGTGGAACTGAAAAAGAAACCTGATGATCAGCTTCCATAAAGAGTATTGCCCCCAAAATGTGCTCAGAGGAACCACTCTGCTCTAACACATGGGTTGCTATGTACTGGGAGTGAGGTTATAGCACCCAGTGAAGCAGTTTTCAGGGAAGCTGCAAGTGATGTTGAGGTAGAGAGAGAATATTAGCAGTGGGAATTACTATAACTCCTCAGCTTGGCAAGGGGAGAAAAACGGCATCATTACAGCAGTGGTGTAAGAGCCAATGCTTGCCAAGAGGCATGGTTTTCAGTAGCACATCATTCATTCATGCTAACTAAATGCAAGCAGGTTGGGAGGGAAACAGGAGAATGAATATCGATCTCAGTATCTTTCCACTCTTTCATCTCTTGCAAGTGTCCACGCTTCGCTAGACGCAGCCCAGCACTAGTGGGCAAGGAAACCTGTCTTTACAGTCCACTGATGTCCATCTGCTTTGGCACAGAACATGGCAAGGAAGGGCAGAGTACTCATCTTGAAGGTGTGAGGGAATGTACCGTGAACAGTTTAATCCCTTTCCAGGAAGGGCAGGACTTATTTCCCACCAGGATTCAACTACCCAAACCCACTGTGAAGTGGTTGTGCCTTAAAGGCAGATTGGGTAGGAAGGGGTTAACTTAGAGGAAGGAAATAACACAAGAAACATACTGTTTCAAATAACTATCACCTTGTAGAAGTGAGTTGGAATACTTCCTGCACTCTTCTAAAGGGTGGAGATTCGATTTTTCATAAAAGTATTTTTTTTCTGTGAGGAAAGCAGCCCTGAGGGGGCTGATTCCCCAGGAAGACTCCAGGGCTGCCATATTTTATTTGAATTTAACCCTCCCTCACACACACCCCTCCCCTACATGTATCTGGTATCTTTCCATCTAAGCCCTGTGTTTTGTATAGATGCCTGATTATCTGGTTTTGCCTTTTTGTGGTGCCAAACGGGCTCTTTGAAGCTAAGCCTGCCTCTTTTAGCTACTATTGAGCCAAAGGGAAGGGGTGTGGGAGGGGCCAGTAGAGGGATGCATGAATGAAGTCCAAATCTCAGACTAACAGTGGTTTGTCCCCTGCCTGGCTGACTGTCAGGCTCCCTGTCTGCAGATGCAGGCTGGGTGCTTAGCCATGACTATTTGTCCTGACAAAAAAGCATGGTAGCCTGAGTGTTTCTTAGGATACTACCAGCAGGGCATTAAGCAAAGAATGCCAGCTGGTCAGCCACTGTGTCCAGAGGGCAAATATTTCCCTACCAGGAGTGATCCACGAGAAGCTGCTGAGGTTGTCACTTAGCGCTCATTTTGCCTCTTCCCAGTGGATAGCTGTTGACTTGCAGTCAAGTAGCTCCTCTTGGCAGGGACATGTTCTCCTGACAAGAAGCAAGTGCTGGCCTCTGGGGCAGGTAGTTCTGGCTTATGCAAAAAAACCATTTCTGGTGAAATGGTTGGAAATATGCCCTGCGAGTAACAAGGGTGTGAGGAAGCTGCTGAGAGGCAAAGGCACTGCAAATTGTCAGTGAAGTTGCACCAGGAGAGAAGGGATGGCCTTGTCCGAATGATCTGCACTTTCTTTAAAACTAATAATAATGTGGAGAGGCTTAGAGATTGTATTTGACCCCAAGGCAACCTGTCAGTGGTGGAAAAATTAGAAGTTTCCAGAAAAGTAACAGTGAACTCATTTTGTAAAGGTGGGAGGACATCCCACTTGGTAGCTATTTCTAGAACTTACAATCAATCTCCAACCAGGTCAAGTAAAGCTTTCTTAGCAGATAGGAGATAGGACCTTTCCAAAGAATCTCCTTCGCCCTTTGTCCTAGGTTTAAGAGAGTTTCCGGGGCTGAGCCCCGGTGGCATAGTGGTTGTGCGCAGGACTGTGACCCACTGGGATGGAGGTTCTATTCCAGCTCCATGGAGCAAAGGCTGGGCCTCCTACTCCCACCATCTGAGGGCAGTGATGCCCGCCCCCCCCCAAAAAAAAAGAGTTTCCCAGGTGGAGGGGGGCTGGAGTTGAAAGGCATTTATTACTGGTCTCTCCCTCAGATGCAGTGCAGTGCATTTACAGCTTCAATTTTCCTCCCATCTACTTATGAGATTAGGTTCTCCCAGGGCTGATCTCTTCTCTAAATGCATCGAACCCCCACTGGGTTCTCAAAGCTAACAGCAAATAAACACTTGCTATGTGTGCACACAAATGATTTAGATTTTCATTATCCAGAGCTGCCACTGATATGTTCAGCAGCAGAAACAGAAGAACACAACACGGTTGGGTGGGGCTGCAGCACTGTACCCTGCTCCTTCATCCCTCTTCGGGAAGGAGGGCCCATTGTCATTTATAGGAGGGAGGCATCGAAGCCAGCTGGTGATACTCTCCTGCAATATTTTTGTTTCCTTGAGAACCCATGTAAATGACAGGCAGGAAATAAGTGGCAACACTTTTCAAATGATCAGTGAAAATAGAAAAAGGGAAATCGGTAAAAGTAAGAAGCTCTGGGGCTGAGCCCTAGTGGCGTAGTGGTTGAGTGCGGGACTGCAGCCCACGGACTTGACGGTACAAATCCAGCAGTGGCTCTCCAGGAGCAAGGCTGGGGAGCTCTCACGACCATCAGAGGGCAGCGATGCCCAAAAATAAATAAATAAATAAATAAATAAATAAATAAATAAATAAATAAATAAATAAATAAATAAGAGGCTCTGGTGGCCCAGAAGGTTACACGTTGGGCTGCTAATGACAAGGTCAACAGTTTAAGACTACCAGCTGTTCCATGGGAGAAAGATGCTGAGGCTTTCTGCTTCTGTAAAGATTTCTGAGCTTGTAAATACATGCAAACTGGGATGGGATAGGGAAAGGGGTTAGTTCTCCCCAGTCCTGTAGGACCACAATAAACTCAAGGGTGGCAAATTTGTAAACAAAGGTAAAAGTTCTGCTTATCATGGCAGGAAGCACGGGACTTTGTTTCTCAAGGTCTTTCTGTTTTTGGTGATCAAATCTTGTCTTCCTAGGCAACACAGTAATGTAAAAATAATCCATGTTTTGGAGTCAGACTGTTTGATGTATCTAACTCAGCTTGAAGTTGTCCTAGCTCTGTGTGTGTCCTTGGGCAAATTACATAAACTTATATACATTGATTGACTTTTCCAAAATAACAGCTCCTATCTGACATTGGCTTCCATAGCACCTAGGAGCTAGAGAAGACATTCATTATCTCATGGTCCTAAACTTTTCAATTTGTAATGCTTATCAACTGTATTCTGACACATTAGTTTTTGATTGTGGGCTTGCATTAGGATCCACTGAGAAGGTTTCCTCCCTCAAATTTAATGCCTGTACCTCATTCCAGGTCAATGGCATCTTTCCTGGCTCATAGATGCATGCGTTTCATGAGTTCAAAGAGGGTATTATAAACTGGTTTCAGACATATGGGCTAATATCAGACTTATGAACTTAATCTGGACTGGGCTGGTGTGTTTTCTCTATATTCAACTGCTCTTGGACATAAAGTTCTTTCCTGTACAGAAATGAGTCTCCCTGTATTGTATGCAGACTAACACAGGTGCTTTGAGTATGGTGCCACAGAGTCCATTCCAATGCAGAGTAACTTGCCTCTGTGGGTTTCTGAGAGTAACTGGTGGTTTTGAACTACTGACTTAAAGTTGACAACCCAATTCTTAAACCACTATACCACCAGACCTCCTTTAATGTCACCATGCATACCTAGTTTCCCTTTCTAACTTCTTGGGTCGTTCCTCTCAGTCTCTGTGGCTCTTCTTCCTCATTTCTACTCCTTATGGTTAGAGGCCTATGCCCTACCTTTTTGTGTTGAAATATTCCAGGCTATATTGTTCCTCTCTGCACAATTTCTCTAGATGATCTCATCTATATGTTAAGAATACTCGGATTTGACCACAGTCAGGGTTAAATCAAGAGGAGCCCTGGTGGCATAGTGGGTTACTAGTTGGGCTGCTAATCTCAAGGCCAACAGTTCAAACTCACCAGCCAATCGCTTTCAGAGTAGTTTTCTACTCCTGTAAAGATTTACAGTCTCCGAAATCTATGGGGGCAGTTTTCTTCTGTCCTGTAGGGTCACTGTGAGTCAATCAACTTGATGACAGTGAGTCTGAGTTTTTCTTTTGAAAGTTGTTCAAATTTAACCTGTGAAAAAGAGACTATTTGTCTTTTATCTTCCTCCAAACAGTTGGTTCTGTTATATCACTCTAGGAATAATCAATCTCTTGTTATTTCCATCCTTTGTGGAAGTCCTATCAATTCTACCTTCTGAACACATTTCTTATCTATTCACTTCTCTAATCTCTACCACTACCATCCTAAGACATTTATGATAAAAGAAAAAGGTTTTAGCAAACTGGAACTAAAAGGGAATCTTGTGAGGCTCTATCATACTTTTAGCAAACATTATACTAAATTATGACATTTTAGAAACATTTTCATTTATGTGGAACGGAAGGTAAAAGTGCATTATTTCTTGTCATAAATATCCAATTAGAGATTTCAATGAAAAATGTTCTAATTACAATAGCATTCCCAAATGAAAGGCAAATAATAGTAAATCTAACAAAAGACATGGAGTAAATATCCAAAAATTACCTTATTAAAAGTCAAAGTGAAAGTTCAAATAGAGAAATAAGCAATTTTATCCAAATGAATGTAAATCTAAAGCATTAATAGACAGCTTATACTTTTGGATTTTAATTAAATACCAATCTTACCATTTATATTCAGATATTTAGAAATAATATAAAGCTACAATGATAAGCAAATATGATGTTGACATAATAGAAGAGAAATAATATCAAGAAACAAACCTGTGATTATAAGGAAATAGATATATCACAGAGGATGCATTTGAAATGAACAAAAGAAAGACAATTCAACAAATATTGCAGGAAAGTGGGAATCACTTGAAAACAAACTAAGATTACATCCCCCAAACATCTCATTTGTGACTATCTCAATTTCAAGTGAATTAAAGGTCTATTTTTTATTTTAATTTTCAATCAGATTAAAAAAATTGGTTTTAGAAATATAATACAGGAAAGCATTTATTATTACTCTAGCATTTTTTAAAGTCAAAGCACAGATGATAAATCAAAAGAGTGCAACATTTGACTACATTACAGTTTACAGGGTCCTTCCCCGTAATAACACCTGATTACCTTTTCTGAGCCTCTTTGTGCTTGGGAGTGGCCATGTGCATAGTGCTGTCCAGTGAGTTGTGAGCAGCACTGATGTGTACCACTACTAGTCCAAAGTATTTAAGTACCAGCATCAGTCTGCCAGAGCTCTTTTTTCCCCCACTTCTCCATGGTAACAGGCAACATGCTAGGTGACAGCCTCCTGAATCTTGGAATGATCACCCCAACTCCCCAAATAATACATATATAATATCAAAGTATGCATTTGATATTTGAAGAATCTCTTCAATTAATAATATTATAAACAAAAGGGAGAAGATACTTGTAGAGGCATAGGGACAAATAATTAATGTCTATAAAATTCAAAGAACTACAAATCAAGAAAGTAAACACAAACCATTCAATTTTAATAAAACAATGATAAAGGGTATAACAGAAGGAAGGTGATGGCTTGCTCAATTACAAAGAACTCAAGGAAATTAAGTCCATTCATAACAAGTGCTGATATAGTGTGGGAAGTATCCACTAAATGTTAACGTATACAACAGCAACACAAAACACTTTTCATAGAGTCCATTCCAACTACTGTTGATGTCCTGTATATCAGAGTAGAACTGTGTTCCAGGCCTTTCTTCCAGGTATTTCTTTCTGTTTATGCTTTCTTTTTCTTTTTTCTTTTAAAAATCATTTATTGGGGGCTGATACAACTATTATCACAATGCCTACATCCATCCATTGTATCAAGCACATTTGCACATTTGTTGCCATCATATGCTTTATACTTGATCTCTTGCTACCAGCTACTCATTTTCCTCTCCCGCCCTACCCCACCTTGCTCACAAACCCTTCATAATTTATAAATTATTATTATTTTGTCATGGCTTAACCTGTACAATGTCTCCCTTCACTGGATTTTCTGTTGTCCACCACCAGGGATATGAAGATCCTTGTAATAGTTTCCCCCTTCCAACCCCATCTTTTCCTTACTCTCCTGATATCTCTACTCTCATTATTGGGCCTGAGGGGTTTATCTGTCCTGAATTCCCTGTGTTTCCAGTTGTTATCTGCACCGGTGTACATCCTCTGGCCTAGCCAGATTTGTAAAGTAGAATTGAGATCATGATAGTGGGGGGCAGGAAGCAATGTAGAACTAGATGAAAGTTGTTTGCTTCATCAGTGCTATGCTGCACTCTGACGAGCTCATCCCCTTCCATGATGAGCCTACAGATGCCTACAGATGGACTTTGGGACCCAACTCTATACTCCCCCTCATTTGCAATGATACTATTTTTTGTTCTCTGATAACTGATTCCATTGACAATTCATGATCATACAAGCTGGTTTGCTCCTTTCATGTGAACTTTGTTGCTTCTGAGCTAAATGGTTGCCTGTTTGTCTTCAGGTCTTAAGACCCCAGATGCTATATCTTTTGATAGTTGGGCACCATCAGCTTTGATCACCACACTTGCTTATGGAACTGCTTTGTCTTTTGTGATCATGTTGAGAAAGTGAGCATCAAGGAATGCCAGTGTAATAGAACAAAGTGCATTGAAGGAGTATGTGAGTAGAGGCTCAATGTCATCTGTTACCTTAATACTAATCCTATAAATAAATGCACTTAGATATATTTCTCCATAATCATATATAAATATATTAACATAAGTATTTGCCTGTATCTAGACCTCTATAAATGCCTTTTGCCCTCTACTTCTTTACTGTACTTCCTATTACTTTCCTCTTGTTCCATTATCATGCTCTTTCGGGTATTTCTAATGAGAAATAAGAACTGTCATACCCTACTAGTAGGAGTGTAAGCCAAACGACTTGTTTGCCTGTTCTCTTTTGATCCCACTTTTCCTTGAACTTTTTAAAAGACCCTTCATATGTGGTGATGTTATAGATGTAGGTATGCACTTACATCCAGTAAATGTATCTGCACAAATGTGCTATGGAGAAACTACCACTACCACCTAAGACAGCATATATAATGATGACTGCCAATGTTATTGATGTTCAAAATAAGAAGTGCTAAATATCTGTCAGTGGGAGAATCTAGAATACATTTGATAAACTTATTCAATGAAAGTAAGTAAGAATGGCATGGGTACATGTAAAAATCATGACATGAAGTGTAGAAGCAATTTGCTGAAGGATTTCACTATTCCTTTTATGGGATGCTTGGAAATGTATAAAACAATACTATATATTTATTGCATCAGCATTTAGTTCAGCATGAATTCCCTCCTGCTCTAATGCCTTCTACCAAAAATAATGCAACACCGAATGGTTAGTAGCTCAGGTCCACTCAGAAGTGTTTCCGAAGAAAGGTCTGGTGATCTATATCTGAAAACTCTAGTTCTACTCTCAAACACATGATGTCGATGGAATTAACTCAATGACAACTACTTTGTTAGTGTTGCTATATGCCTCACCAGCCCATTGATGGAATTCGTCCCATTAAATAAATGAACAGAACTGACTTCACAGAGTGAGAAATCTGAGACTAGCCTTTAGAGGTATTTTCCTTTCAGTTTGCCCTTGTGGGAACTTCTGACTTCTATCTTTCAAGATCAATGTCCCCCAAGGCTCCCGGCCTCACTCTCAGCCACAGAATAGAAATACATAAAGAATAGCTGATACAGACCTGGGCGCATGAGAAGAATGCTTGTTGTTGTCTTACTCTGGGATTGCTACACAGTGAAATGTGACACAAGGTTGTTTATGCATGCATACAAGAGGACTCCCAAAAGTTTGTGCAAAAATTTTTTAAATTCCATTTACTCGTGACCTTCTTGAAATCTTATAATTTGTAGTATGTGTGTACATGTAATAAGTACATGAATAATAAACAGTAAATTCAGGAGAGGAATTTTTTTAGGGCTGGCACAAGGAAACCTTAATCTGATTTATTTGTCTGCATAGTTCAAGTAGAAAGAAAACAAATTTCTATCACATCTACTCCAATTTTGGTGACCCCGTGTATTACATAGAAAAACTGTGCCCTATAGGATTTTCAATGTCTGTATTTTTTGAGACACCTTTGGGTGGACTTGAAATTCCAATAGGTCAGTTAGCATCTAGGAGCTTCAGTTTTACTTCTTGTTTCATGATTGTTTTCCTCTATCTCCCTCTGGAACATAAATTCTACAAAAATAGGGAACCTCTCTATTGATAGCTATGTCCTGGGAAACTTCAGAGAACTTAGAGAACTCTCTCCAGATGGTCAATGTTCCATCGATCATCTCTCTCCTTGCCAACAGAAACCAACCCCCCAACTACTCTATGGGTGTTACTGACTTCCCCTATTGCTGGGCTTGAACATATTATGCTTAACTTGCCTGGTTATAAAGCAAGTATGAATTTATATATTATAAGGCAAGTATACAGTATGATCCTTCATGTAATAGTTTATGCAAGTGTATTTAGGAGTCTGGAAAGGGAATTCATGAATTATTGTAATGAAATATGTGCAAAGATTTATGAGACTGTCCACACCAGGGCGACTAATTTTTGCACAACTTAAATTATTCTCCATTATATTCACTTGTTTCAAGTAGACACTTCATTCATTTTTAGCAAACGCATTGTGTTTTGTAACCATTTCCATCGTCCAGTTCAGTCAAGCACATATTGGTCTTTAGAACTTATATCGTACATAAATAATGTTTTACTTGAAGAGAATCTTAGAAAATAAATTGTAGCTGCCACAATCTTAGGAAATAAATGCCTTCCAAAACATTATATAAAACAGATTTCTACTAAATTAATATAATCCTTCAAGCAAATTTTTCATATAAGTAAAAAGGCATTTTATGACATATATTAGGGTGGGAAGAGAATCATTGAAAAGACTCAGCAAATCCAACATTTTCATGAAGACAGGATTATATTAATTATTGTTAGGAACTAAGTATGCCTGCCCCAAGCCAAAGGATTGTCAATCACCTTATATGCATGTGAAAGTTGGACACTGAACAAGGAAGACTGCAGGAGAATTAAATTTGAATTGTGGTGCTAAAGAAGAATATTGGAAGGACTATGGACTGCCAAAATAACAAATCAATCTGTCTTAAAAGAAGTACAATTATAGTGTTCCTTAGAGGTTAGAATGGCAAGACTTTGTCATGTATACTTTGGACAGGTTGTAAGGAGGGACCAGTGCCTAGAAAACAACATCATGTTTGGTAGAGAGGAGCAGCAGAGAAAAAGGGGAAGTCCCTCGATGAGATGGAGTGACACAGTGACTGCAAAATAGGAACAGTGGACAGAATCAAGCAGTGATTTCCTCTGTCGTACATAGTGTTGTCATGGTGATAGCCAACTCGATGGAGCCTAATGACAACCCCCACAGCTAACTGTCCCAAATGGCAAATAAAACCGTCATCCATTGAACATAACAAAAAATTATTTCACCTTGTCTAATGAAGTTGACACTTGCTCTCTTCTAAACAGTGTCACAGAAATCCCGGTTCCTAATTTCCAAATTCAACACAAGAAAAGTGAAATTTGCATGAGAAACACTATTGCTTAACCTACTGGAATTGAAAATTGTGCACATTACTTTAACTCAGAATCCAGAGGTCTGAACTAGCTAGCTACATGACCCAAGACTATCTGGCAAAGGAGTTTGGGAAATCCAGGTTAACACAGAGATAATTTGGAGAACACTTACTTAACCATAATGTTCAAACCTGTGGTATGTTGCTTTTTCCCTTTCTCTTATGCCCTACGAATTTCTCCAATATCTTGCAAACTTCTGATTCCAGTTCACTAAATTCTAGAAATTGCACACATTCTTGGCCATTTAAAACATGTTGTTCTAGAGAATAAATGTACTTGCTCTTCTGCATGCAAAATCCACAATTGGATTGTCAGTTTTATCTGTCAAACTTTTATAGTGCTATCAAATTTTGTAAATAGTGTGCACAGTGTCTCTGTCAGTAAGCAAGGTAAGAATGGGTTTACTTTTGTTTATTGACTAATCTGCAGTGAATAGTTTCACATATTTTCACCACATCAAAGCCTTTACTTCTTGATATGGCAGGCATCAACTCTCTCTCTCTCTCTCTCTCTCTCTCTCTCTCTCTCTCTCTCTCTCTCTCTAACCTCCAGCATCTTTCTTCAAAATCAAAACCCTTTTTCAAATTTACAATCTCTGATAGGGACAGCGTGCCCACTAAGTAAGCATGGGTTTATTTATGCTCATTTACTAATCTGCCCTGAACAGTTTCAAAAGCTTTTCACTACACAGTTTCTTGGTAATCCAAGTTTGAGTTTCAGCTGTGTAGTGCTTTCAGGTTATCACACTCTAGTATTTAAAAGGCAAATACCATATTTCCAACCCCAAAGGGGGTGGGGAGATATCAGTGTTCAAGGTACTGACAAATTAAAGAAATTGCAAGCACATGATATCTATTCTGAATTCAGATCATTGCAGATTGAAATATAAATTGTGATTTTATACTACTCAGTGTTTTACACTTCCATAAGCTCCCGTGGTGGCAAAGTGGGGCAAGCCTTGGACCGCTAAACTAAGATCGGTACATAAAAACTGTGACTCCTGGGGAGGAAGATGGATCTTTCTGCTCCCATAAAGAGTCACATGCTCTGAAATCCTATATAGGGTCTCTATGAATCATAATCAACTTGGCCGCAGTGGGTGTGGTTTTGGTGATACTTCCACATCCTCATTGTAATGTCACAGCTAGTTTTTCCCCCTTTTGGCTATCTGTGTTCAAGAATGCTAAGGCGTTTTCAATAGAACTTAATATTTGTACTACATTCTGACTTAGCAGCATTCCGGGATCTTAAGCTAAACTTTAAAGCCTTAGGCATACCACTTCTAGGAGGGGGACAGGATAGGGAGAACCTTTCTTTATCGTGCCAGTCTTCCTCCTTCCATTGCCTCTCCAGTTCCCCTCCCAGCTCTGAGCTCCTCACAGTCCTGCTCTCAGCCGCCAGCAGCCCGTCTCTGTGTGTAATGTTAGGTGTGAGTCAGTGATCGGGCAGAACATTAACTCATTAACAACACAATTATGTTCCAGTACTCCAACTCTTGCCAAATTAGAGAGTTGTTTTCAATTAGGAAATTTGGATAAGAAGTTGGTTTAATTTTTTTTTATGTAGTCATCCATTCTACATGACTATTGGGAAACTCTGAATCAGCGGATCTCAACCTGTGAATCATGACCCTTTCACAGGGATTGCCCAAATCATATCAGTAGCAAAATAACAGTTATGAAGGAGCAACTAAAATGAACTTATGGTTGGGGGTCACTATAACATGAGGACTTGAATTAAAGGGTATCGGCATTAGAAAGGTAGAGTCACTGCTTTTAAGGGTATGTGCTCCAAGACATTTGGATAGGTATGAGGCATAACATAGGTTGGAGGTGTCTGTGAGGGCCCAACTCTATAATTTATCCTTCCTTTGTTGCTTTTAGGATGATAAAGGCTAGAAACTTCATTCACATTAGATATGCTTGACTGACATCTTTCTGGCCATGACCCATTTCCTGGAATGAGGGGGCACATTGCACCAAACTCGAGGTCTGGCATGTGGTTGAGACTTAATTAGTGTGATTTTATTGGGAGCTAGTACAACTCATAATAATTCACACATTAATCGATTGTATCAAGTGCTTTTCTACACTTGTTGCCATCATCATTCTCAAAACTTATTCTTTCTAGTGGAGTCCTTGTTATCAGCTCCTCATTTTTCCACTCCCTTCCCACCCTCCTGCCTCACATCTGATAATTTAGAAATTATAATTATTTAATATTTTACATTGACCAAGGTTTCCTTTCACCAACTTTTTCTGTGTTGTCCGTCCCCCTGGGAGGAGGTTAGATGTTGATCATTGTGATTGGTTCCCCTTTCTTCGCCCACCTTCCCCATACCTTCCTGTTATCGCTAAACTCATTACTGGGTGTGTCAGTCTGGGGGGACTAGCAGAGCAAATTTCATAGACACGCATATGGCTATAAGGAAAAGGTTTATATACAAGAGGAACAGGACATTGAGAAAACATCCCAGCCCAGTTCAGTTCAAAGTCATAAGTCCGATATTAACCCATATGCCCGAAATCAGTCTATAAAGTCTCCTTTCTACTCACGAAGTCACAGGTCAGTGGGTGCAAAGTCCCGGTGCTGGCAGGGGTCTCCACATGACTCCTTGCTTCCAAGGATCACGGTCCATCAAAAACATCCCATGGTGGCAGAAGCAACTCATCGCTGCCAGAGTTCTCCATGTGGCCGCCTCAGCTTCAGAGGTCTGGCTCCATCAGGGCAAAGCCGTGTGGTCTCTCCGCCTCCTCCAGCTTCTTGGACGCTGCCATCTTGTCTTGTCCATGATTCATCGTCTCTCCAACTAACTCCCAACAACTGAGGTGATAGCTTCTCATCTTCATGAGGGAAATATTGCGAGATCTCCCAAAAGTCTCAGGAGAAAGTCATGCCCACACGGAGGCCTCATTGGCTATTCAATGGCTATCTCCAGATTAACAGGCTAGACTCCACCCCTACATTTCAATCATAAAATTAACATAAGCACAAGACTGCCAAACTGGTCCTAAGGGGTATTATGTTCTCTGGATTCCCTATATTTCCAGCTCTGATCTGTACTAATGTGCATACTCTGGTTTAGCTAGATTTGTAAGGTAGAATAGAGATCATGATAGTAGGGTGAGTGAGTAGAGAGGAAGCAACTAGAATAAAAGTTGTATGTCTCATTAGTGTTATTCTGCACCCTAACTGGCTCCTCTCCTCCCTGGCCCATCTCCTCCCCATCACCTTTCTGTAAGGAACATCCAGTAACCTACACATGAGCTTTGGTGGCCCACTCCATACTTCCCTTCATTCACAATGGTATTATATTTTGTTCTTTGATGCCTGATACCTGATCTCATTGATAACTCATGATCACACAAGCTAGTGTACTTCTTCCATGTGGGCTTTGTTGCTTCTCAGCTAGATGGCCGCTTGTTTATCTTCAAGTTTTAAGATCCCAGACGCTCTATCTTTTGATAGATGGGCACCATCAGTTTTCATCACCACATTTACTTATGCACCCACTTTATCTTTAGAGATAATGTCTGGAAGGTGAGCATCACGGAATGTCAGTTTAATAGAACAAAGTGTTCTTGCATTAAAGGAATATTTGTCTAGAGTCCAGTGTCCATAAGCCATCATAAAACTAAACCTATAAATATATGCACATAAATCCATTTCCTCCTCATCACATATAAATATATTTACTTATGTACATGCCTGTATTTAGACCTTGGTAAGTGCCCTTTGCCTCTTAGCTCATTCATCTCTTTCCTTTTACTTTTCTCTTGTCCCAAGATCATGTTCAGTCTTCGTTTGGGATTCAGTAATTCCTCTTCATTACATTGCTCTTGATCAAACCCTACCAGGTCTCCTATTCCCTGCTCACCACTGATTTTGATTCACTTGTTCTTCCCTTGTCCCTGGAGTTGTTAGAATACCCACTTCCTCTGCCCCTCCTCCCTCTGTCTCATTTCCCCCCAGAACTATGGATCCTGTTATTTTCTCCCCACATTGTTTATCCTACCTATCTTATCTAACTGGACATGTAGAGATAATAAGATGCACAAAACAATACAGAACAAGAGAAAACAAAACAACAATTGCAACAACAAAAAACCAACCCCCCCCCCAAAAAAAAAGCCTGTTAATAGTTCATGGTCTGTTTGTTGACCCAAGGGAGTGTTTTCTGGTAGCATCTGACTGCTCTCCAAACTCCTTCATTATGGGTCAAATTTTTCTGTCTTTATATCTATTAAATTTTTGTTAGATGCTGGACTTTACAAATTTTATATTGTTCAGTGTTTCTATTTTGATATTTGGTTTGTTTTAAGCAAGTTGTATTTTGTTTGAGAAGCAGAAAAACTAGGTGTTGGTCACCATAATGCCCCTGAGACATATGGGAGGCTATTTTAGGGGATTCTAGAGTAGACTTTCCTCTGGGAGCATGCATTCTCAACAGCTATAATATTACTCTCAGGGGGAAATGTGTGCATGAGTCGCTAGGAATCAAAATCAAGCTGATGGTGCTGCGTTTGGTTTGAATTTGTGCAAGTACCAGTTTCTGTCAAGTCAATTTCAACACATGGCGATCTCTTGTGTGGAAGAAATGAACTGTGCTTTATTGGTTTGTAATGATTGATTTCTTCAAGGAGATCAGGTAACATTTCTTCTGAGGGGTCTCTGGGTAGACTCAAAATTTCAGGATTGTGGTTAGGAGCCAAGAATATTGACAAGAGACTCCAAACCTAGTCATATTATTTGTCTCATTCCTATTATGCATTGGGCTGCAATGTGCATGTTTGGCAGTTCTAAAACAGCAGCTCCGTGGAAGCAAGACAGTGCTTGCTACTCTCATAAACTGCTATACTTTCTGAAACTCACAGAGGATTCCTGTGAGTCAACACTGGTTCAATAGAAGTGAGTTTTTTTTAATATTGAACTTTGAGAGGCACCTTAGTCATGTAATGGTTAACCTCTGACTGCTAATCTAAAGCCTGGCAGTTTGAACCCATAGCATTTCTGAAGGAGAAAAGACTTGTCTATCTGCTCTTGAAAAGTTTATAGGCATGGAAATTCTATGGGGGCACTTCTACTCTCTCTACAAGCTGACTATAGGAATGCACTTGACCACACATTACAATAATCACATTGGTCTCTGACAAGTAGCATGCATGCATATCTCCTCTCTTCTGCAAATCTTCATAACAGTTAGTGGATATTGGCCCTTTACCCAGATGGATTCTCAGTTGTTTCACTATCTTTATTAGGTACGTGAGCTTCTCTTGGAAATTACATTTCAAAGTAGTTGGGGCAGTTGTCAGAAACCTGTCCTATTTTTAAATAATTGTAACATCATAATCATGTAAAGAAATATTTTCTAAAATCAAGAACTCAGAGAGACTTGTGAATTCCTGGCAACTTATCAAATGAAATGAACCGTGAAACATAGTACACACCAAGAAAGCCCTCTGTTTTCTGTCTCATTTTCTGTTGAATATTTGGGGAGGTAAAAGATAACAAACAAAGAGGGTTTCTATTTTTTTGGAGAATCCAGAAGAAGAATTTGGTCTCAAAGCAGTGCACTACCACAATTATAAATGTAGGCACTCATTTGTAGTTTAAGTTCACGGACAACACTGCTCTCTGAAATTATGAGAACAGTAAGATATATTATATTTCTAAGATAATACCAAAAGGAGAGATTGGAGACAATTTTGACTATGCCTCTACCTAAAGAGTTGTATTGGTTTATGAACTCACAGTTATCCAAAACTTTCCATAATGTATATATATTGTATGGGGTGCATGCATATATACAACTTACGCATGGTAAGCAGAATTATAGAAATGTTTTCTTGTGTGTACACACACAAACTTCTCCCTGAAGGGTCCACTCTGCAGTATGATATTACTCCTATGTTCATACCATGTTATATGGCACAATTTTTTAGGGAGGAATATCACTCACAAGGGCCAACTTTTATGGCAAAAGCCCTTAGAAGCAGAATTATTTTATTTTATTTTGGGGGGGAATCCCTGTGCTCTGGTGGTCGTGGGAGCTACCCAGCCTTACTCCTGGAGAGCTGCTGCTGAATTTGAACCGCCATGCGCATGGGTCAAAGCCCCACACTCAACCACTATGCCACCAGGGCTCAGCCCAATTAAGAATGATTTTTTATGACTATTAGCAGAACATCATGATAAATGGCTAAAAGATTGAAGTTGTCAAGGATTTCATCTTACTCAGATCCACAATCTATGCTCATAGAAACAGTAGTCAGGAGATCAAAAGACACATTGCATTGGGTACATATGCTTCACAAGATATTTTCTGTGTATTAGTAACCAAAGATGTTACTTTGAGGACTCAGTTGTGTCTGACTCAAGCCATGGTATTTTGAATCACCTCATATGCATGTGGAAGTTGCACGACAAATAAGGAAGACAGAAAAATCAACAATTTATTTGAATTATGGTTCGGGAGAAGAATATTAAAAGTACCGAGGACTGACAATATCAGAAACAAGTCTGTCTTGAAAGAAGTGCCATCAGAATGCTCCTCCGAGGTAAATTAGGACATCCCATGTCCTTTGGATATGTTTTCCAGGAAAGCCCAGTGTCTGGGAAATAACATCTGGTTTGGTAAAAATGAAAAAAAAAATAAAAGAGGGGCAGTGAAACAAAGAAATTCCCTCAACAGCTGGATTGACACAGTGGGTACAACAAGGAGTTCAAACCTAAGATCAATTGTGAAAAGATGGCAGAAGCAGGCAGTGTTTCCTTTCATTGTACATAGGGTCGCTAAGTATAACACAAGGAAACAGGGAGGTAACAGTTCAGGTTGGAAATGCATCCATGGCACCTAACGACAACAACTGGCAGAAAAGGAATGCAGAGAGTGAAACTGGAGAGATTGGAAATGTCTGAAGAATCAAAGAGCTGTTGTGGCTCTGACTATTCTGGCACCATATGAGGAAGGCTGCAGGTGGCCTTTGGGAGCCTTGCGTCTTTCACCCCTTGGTTGAAAGCCAACATGGGAATGGGAATTTCAGCCCTAGTTTGGAAGAGGCTCTGGATGACAATGTAGCTACACTGACAACTTGCATGTTATCAGTGTGTAGTGTGCATCATTGTGTGTAGTCACATGCAGTATAGCAGACTGCAGAAAGATCATAGGCCCATGGGTCCAGGGTCTCAGGGTTCCAAGGCCAATGGATACATGGCAGGGCTCTGGCAGCTTTGAGTCAGTGACAGAGTCCCAGTAGGCAGGAAGGCAAAAGGTAGAGAGGAAAGAAAGTTCTCAGAGTCCTCCTTATGAGAAGGCCATTGGGCTGTCACCTCACTGACAGATCTGACCCTACACCTAGCCAGGCGTGTCTAGTTGATGTAAAATCATATAACTACCATCCAGTATTTAATTAATTTTGTATCAAGATATCCTTGGACCATGTCACTATCCCTAATACAAAATCTTGCATCAATTCAATACTCCAGAGCTCTGAGTTATTAACTATGCACAAACAAGTTCACAGGACAGGTGCACTTGCTTAATGTGGTCAAATGGATTTGAAGTGTCCTTGTGGTGCTTATCTGGTTCACTGCAAACATCGAATCATCACTGCTGGCCAGAAGATGAAGGTAAGTGAGCCAAGGAGTTCAACTTACTTTCTCTCTTCCCTGCAACAGACAGCAAGGGTCCCTAAGGCACCCACGAGTTTCACAGTAACATCGTGTGGTCTTAAATAAGTCAGTTTGGGCTCCCTCTGGGTTCAGGGAGATGATATCAGGGATAAAAATAAACCACAAGGCACTTGCTGCCCTCGTTCTTGGACTGATGAAGAGACAGATAATGAAGTTGCACTTTGAGCATGATCGTGAGGATGGAAAGGACTCACTCCTCTTTCAGCTCCCATTAGGGTATTTGTCCAGAGAAAGAGGATATTTACAAATGCTTTGCAAATATAGCTCCTTTTCTGTTCTCAGGAGGGATGGCATCGGTGGCTTGCATAACATTTATGTATCCCTCCCATGAACCTCGATTCCTGCTTTTTTCCTACTTCTCTCTCTTTCCTTACTCCCTATTCCTTATTTTTCCTTTATTCTTGTTTTTTTTCCCTGTTTGCTATTGAGCTGCTTAGTCGGGAGAGTGAGAGCCCCTAGAGCAGTACAGAAAAAACCTCAGCCTTTCAGAGTGAGACAAATGCCCTTTATTCTTATTTGAGTTTCTCACTGCCTAGAGTGTAAGGGGAGAAAATAGAACAGTCTAACAGAAGCAGAGAGCAAGACCTTTTCCATGGTGTTTGGAAAAGACTATAAAAAGAGGGCAGGGAGAAGCATGAGGTGACCCTGTTCCTGTCCCTGGGCAGCTACTCAGTCAACATTTCTGGAGCACCCTGACATTTATTGTCATTTCTTGTCATTAAATGGAGTGAAAATATATTTCAGGAAAAGTGCCTACTATATGGCCAATCGTTTGTTGCCTGTTCTTGGGATCCAAAGGAAATAAGTGATCCTAAAAGAAGCAGAGTACCTAGAAACAATATGTAAAAAAGACATATAGAAGGCAGGCTGCTTTGGAATCACACGAAGGAACAAAGGGAATCCGATTTTTGAGGCTGGACGAGAGTGGAAGGGGTCTGATTTAGTCAGAGTACTGATGATGGTTGTAGACACAGATCAAAAGCTGTTTGTGATCTGGAGTTAGAGCAAAGGCATGCCATGTAGCTTTGTGGCTTCAGGATGCTGTGGGAATAAACGCTCTTTCTCTCCAGTTGTCACAAGGTTTTGAAGTGAAAAAACACTGTTCTCAGCCCTTGGGTCTCAGTGCTGGGTGAAGGAACTTAAGAAGAGAGTCCAGTTCTGATGTGGTGACCTTCTGTAGTTCATGTAACTTCGCTCAAGCAAACATGTTTGTCTCTTCAGTGAATTAGGAAATGAATGACTTGCTAATGAACACATATGAGGTTTAATGAGCAAATTATAGTGGTCTTGTTTTATTTTTCCAAATACACATGCTCTCCTATTCATCCTTGACCCGGTTATGAATGCCCCCAACCTTTTTTTTTAACTTGTAGCTTATTCTAGTGTTAGCCACATACATACATCTTCTCACTGGTAAGTCTTCTAGTCATAAAATGACTTCATTGTGACTCGGTGGTGTCAAGAACCTAACCCATCCTCCTCTATCACCTTCAAGTGCTATTTGAGAGTCCTCTTCTGGGGTGAGTTGAAGAAAATATTTGGAAGGATGAGCGGTGGTTCTTGGAGTGCTGAGTTGTCTTAGATTGGGCAATAGGTGTTCCAAGTTCTAGAAGAGCTTTTTACGTAGTAGTGTGATTTCTCGTGTTCAGAAGGGTACCTCCTTCCCTAGCTTCCTTTGCTACCTATCAGTTATCCATATCTTTGTTAGAGTGTTCCATTCAGGCAGACTAACTGCATGTCTATGCATAGAAAACAGGACCTGTTGGGAACTCATGGGCATAGACCTCTGTGATAGTGCCACTAAAGTCCATGATCTCTTCTAGCCTAACACCACCTGAATGGAGGCGCTCCAGAAGCCCCTGAAGCTCATTCGTAGAAATTCTGGAGGCAACTGTGTAGGTGGTCGGATGATGGAGCATCTCCTCATTCTGCTTTGATGAGTCTCTAACTCCGGGCTAGAGATGTATTTCTGTTGTCAGTGTCATTCTCGGGACGAGTTGTCTACCCAACTCTTCAGCCAATCATAAGCTGTGGTAAATGGGAGGTTGGACTAGCAGACAATAAGGTCCACTGAGGATACTGCAGGTTATTTTGAGCTTGTCTTATTCTTAGCCTGCAGCCTGGGGTGCTGGTGTCTGCACATGATTCAGTTTTGCCTGCTGGTGGTGGCAGCAGGACACTTTGCTTCAGGTCTTGGCGTTCAGTATTACATGAATGAATTATGGGAAAAGCAGTTTCCTGATGTTAACTCTGTCTCCCAGTAGACCTGCAGGGTCAGGAGGAAGATTTGATGTAGGCATCTTGCTATGTGAACAGACGCCGAAATGCCAGTGCCCACAGGGGAGCCTAGTACTTAAAAAGGAAAGCAATGAACTCAGCACCCCATGGTCAATATGTCTGATTTTATTTAGACAAGTATGAAAATAAAATCTAGTCATTATGAGGTCCAGACAGTAAGGGAACTTTGGCAAGGAAATGGGCAACAGGAAAAGGAAGGGCTGGTAAAGGGGATCAGAAAAGGGATACATACTGGAGTATAGGCAATCTCCCTTTGAGAGAGAAGCAATGGAAATCCATAGCTGCTTCTTCTTAGTGAATCTATCACTAGATTATGAGTTAATGTGGTTGTGAAGAAGAAGCCTACCCACGGTCTCTATCCTTCCAAATCCCATTTGTGCTGTATTCCACATAACTCCACCCCTGAAATATTCCCCATTTGCATAGAAGTGTTTAGCTCACTGCTCATAAATGTTTAAACATGTTGGTTTTCATACATTAAAATATTGGCTTTTTCAATCACTGCCCTTCATCCTTAAAAATAATAAGAACCCTTCTTCCCCCAAATATAATTTTACTCTAAAACTCAATGCACAGAGTGGGTAAAAGTCTCAATATAATCAGGGTAGGGTAGACATATACTGGCTTCTGAGCTCTCTCAATTCCCCATGCTCACTCTTATAGGAAAATCATCAACAGCACTAAGATTTCCTCAGCAAGGGTCATTCAGAAGGAAGATCTTGTCCACCTCATTAATGTTCTGGAGGATTGTAAATGGGTAGAAAGTTTTATAATGGAGGAGGAATGCTGTTCTGCATGCAAATGAGAAAGCCTATAAAATGGAGGCAGAAAGGAAGTGAATGTTAACAATCCTAGGGACAAGGGAACAACATGTGATCTAAAATCGATGACGAGGAGGGTATAAGAGGCCTGGTAGAGCTTGATCAAGGGCAATGTAATCCAGAGGAATTCCTGAAACCCAAATCAAGGCTAAACATGATAGTGGGACAAGAGGAAAGTAAAAGGAAATAGAGGAAGGAACTAGGAGGCAAAGGGCATTTATAGAGATCTAAATATATACATGTATATATGTAAATATATCTATATATAACAATGGGGAAATATATCTATGTGCTTATATTTATAGGTTTAGTATTAAGGTAGCAGATGAACATTGGGCCTCTGCTGAAGTACTCCCTCAATGTAAGAACACTTTGTTCTATTAAACTGGCATTCTATGATGCTCACCTTCCTGATGCAATCACCAAAGACAAAGTGGGTGCATAAGAAAATGTGATGATGAAAGCTGATGGTGAATGGCTATCAAGAGATAGAGCATCTAGGGTCTTAAAGGCTTGAAGATAAACAAGTGGCCATCTAGCTAAGAAGCAACAAAGTCTATATGGAAGAAGTACACCAGCCTGTGTGATCATGAGGTGTCACTGAGATCAGGTATAAGGCATCAAAGACCAAAAAAAAATCATATCATTGTGAATGAGGGAGGCATGGAGTGGACTGAGGACCCAAACCCATCTGTGGGCAACTGGACATTCCCTCATAGAAGAGTCATGGGTAGGAGACTAGCCAGTCAGGATGCAGTGTAGCAAGGATGAAACATACAACTTTTCTCTAGTTCTTAAATGCCCCCCTCTCCATCATGATCCTCATTCTACCTTACATATCCAGTTGTACCAAAGTATGTACACTGGTACAGATAAGAACTGGAAACAAAGGGAATCCAGGACATATGATCTCTTCAGAACCAGGGGTGAGATTGGTGACACCAGGAGGGTAGAGGGAAGGTGGGATAGAAAGGGGGAACCAATTACAAACACCTACATATGACCTCCTTTCTGGGGGATAGACCATAGAAAAGTGGGTGAAGGAAGACGTTGGACAATGTAAGATATGAGAAAATAATAATTGATAAATTATCAAAGGTTCTGAAGGAGGAGGGAGCAGAGAGGGAAGGGGAAATGAGGAGCTGATGCCAAGGGCTCGAGTGAAAAGTAAATGTTTAGAGAATGTTGAGGGCAACAAATGTACAAATGAGCTTAACACAATGTATGCATTATGGACTGTGATAAGAGTAATATGAGGCCCCTAATAAATTAATTAAAAAAATTTTTTTGAGATGATGGTCACAAATCGACAAATGTCCTTGACACAATGGATGTATACATGGATTGTGATTAGAGTTGCACAAAACTCAATAAAATGATTTATATTAAAAAAAGTAGGCAAAATGATGGAACCATAAGGAGGATGTAAATCACAATGGAGTGGCTTCCATAGAGAGGAATTAGAGGCTTTAATGTAGATGTGAAAGGAAATGTTTTTGCCTGTGCTTTGTAGGTTTTCCTGTATAGGAAAGTCAGGATTAGTAGACTGAACAAGACAATAACTGGATTATTGTTGACCTGGGGGCAGAGAAGGGGAATTTGGAGGAAATGGGACATCCAAAACAATGGGTACAAGAAGTCAAGAAAGAAAATGGTCCTGCTGATTGTGGTACTGAACTACTGAATTGTGTGATATGTTATCTATATCTCAACAAACTACTTTAAAACATTAGACAATAAAAAGAAATGCAAGATTGTAATCAACAGAAAAAGACACAGGTGCTCCAGGCTGGAGAGGCAGGATGGGGGGCAAAGCACAGAAGTGGCCAGGAATCCAGCAGGTGGCATCATGATGGGAGACAAATGTGGCAGTAGAGCAACTTGTCTATTCAGAGGGGTGTGTGTGTGTGTGTGTGTGTGTGTGTTGGAAGGAGTGGGGCTGACTAGACCCTGCATTGGAAGTCAAATGTCAGTGCCATTTACAGAAGGCTGGAAGAATTTAGAAGTTCAAAACCTCCAGTAGAGCCTCTGGAGATTCTGAAGTATGTGAGCAGCACAATGTGAAATTCTCCAAAAAATACCCAGAGCACTGGTTCTCAACCCGGGTGATTGCAACCTCGTTGGGGGTTGAATGATCCTTTCACAGGGGTCACTCAATTCATAACGGTAGCAAAATGATAGTTATGAAGTAGCAATGAAAATCATTTTATCATCGGGGGGCTACCACATCATGAGGAAATACATTAAAGGCTCACAGCATTAGAAAGGTTGAGAACCATTGACCTATAAAATATGTGCATGGGAAAGGTAAGAGATTATGTAAGCAGTTAATGAATTAATCCAGGTGAGAAATGATCTCTTTCTGTTTCATGTAGCTCAGTCCCTAATGAGTTAGGTTGTGGCAATCCGATCAAGAAAAATCACTCTTTGTGCTCAACTGCAGGTTTTTGTCTGCTCCATTGCAATCCATTGTTAGGGCAAGAAAGCCTTTCAATCCAGCCACTTGACTGTCCCAGGGAGCTCAGCCAATTTCTTAAAAAATGGGAACAGTTCAGGAAAGGTGGTCGATAAGGAATTTTTTTCACTGAAACTGAATGCTGGCTTGAGCCAACACAGGGTCCTCGCTTAGAGGCCATTGCCTTTGACTTCATATCATGTTGTTGTGTTGGGTACACATGAGAATTTGTTGCAAAGGTTTTAGAAAAATATTCACAGTTAAATCAGATTACAAATGTCTGGATTCATTTACTGGAGCTACCAGCTCTAGGTCAGTGCTCGTCAATCTTCCTAATTCTGAGACCCTTTAATACAGTTCCTCATGTTGTGGTGACCCCCAACCATAAAATTATTTGTCTTGCTATTTCATAATTGTAATTTTCTAGTTATGAATTGTAATGTAAATATCTGATATACAGGATATATTTTCACTTTTACAAATGGAACATAATTAAAGCATAGTGATTAATCATGAAACAATATGTAATCATATATTGGGGAATATTTATATTTAATTAAAATACTTGAAATTTTGTCTTGAAGGATGGTGTACCATGGGTGACAGTCTTAATATAGCAACAGTAACCTACATTGCTACATTTGGGACAGTATACATAAAGCCAATGTCAGTGCGAAGATTGAGATAACTTCTTTCTCACCAGATCAAAAGTTCTCAGGGCAATCTTTGCAAAAGCACATCGAGGATCATCTTCCAGAACAAGTCTACTTCTATATTTTGACTTGATAACCAACAAGTTGGAAAACCCTGTTTCACAAAGATATGTTGTCGGAAATGAAAGAAGGTGCAACGCAGTCTCCGACAGACCAGGGTATGTCAGCAAACTCTTGATCCAGCATTTTAGAACTGGCATTGTAGAGAAATCAGTTCTCACTGCATCGCTGTTTATAAGTTCAATGAACTCCTCTTGTGCTGTCTCAGGAACATCTTCAACCTTAACTGTGAATTGGCAGTAGCTGCTTTCAATATAGCAGCTGCTCTCTACACAGTAGCTGCTCCCTCACATGCATGACTGGTCCACATAAGTATGCTAGGGTGCCAACCCTGTCACATACAGCTGTATTTTTACAGGATATATGTGATGGGGTTGGCGCAATGATGGCATCACCTCAAGTACTCCTATACTACATGTATCCTACATGTAGTAGGCCCACCTGGAGGCAAATATGAGGATCAGTGTCTTGGCTCCTAAGACCATCAGAAATAAGTGTTTTCTGATGGTCTTAGGTGACCCTTATGAAAGAGCCATTTAACTTCCACAGGGGTTTCGGGACCCACAGGTTGACAACTGCTGCTCCAGACAATTGCATTGGCCTCAAGGATGTGAGCAGATCTGGTGCTAGCACATGTATTCTTTCCATACTCTCTGGGGCTGCAGGCAGTCTTTGACCATAACTCAGATCCACAATGACATAGGGCCCCATTGTAGAGTCTTGTCTGTGTTAGAAAATTAAATAAAGAAATAAGAATGGGCATTCAACCTTCCTCTAGTTCCCATGCTGCCTCCCACCCACTATCATGACCCTAATTCTACCACATAAATCCAGCTAGACCAGGAGATGTACAGTGAAGTTGGAAACATGGGAAACTTAGGATAGATGATCCATCAAGACTAGTAATAGGAGTGGAAATACCAGGAGGGTGGAGGGATGGAGGAATAGAAAGGGAAAACCAACTTCAGGGATGTACACGTAGCCTCTTCTCTGGGGCACGGACAACAGGGAAGCGAGTGTTGGGACACATTGTACAGTGTACAGTATGAAAAAATAACAATTTGTAAATTACTAAGGGTTCAAGGGGGGGGGAGGAAGGGTAATATAGGGAGCTGATACTGGGGGTCTGGAGGGAGGGAGAATATTTTGAGAGTGATGATGGCAATGGGTGTGTAAATGTGGCCTGCATACAATTGAAGTTGGTATGGATTGTGATGGGAGTGGTATGGGTCCCCAATAAATTGATTCATTAAAAAAAAGGGGGGGAGGGGAAATGGGAGTTTTTGTTTTTTTTTAAAGAGGAGCTTGTACCAAGGGCTCAAGTGGAAAATGTTTGGAAATATATGTGGCAGTATGTGTGCAAATGTGCTTGATACAAATGATGTACTGAATGTTGTAATAGCTGTAAGAGCTCCCAATAAAATTTAAAAAAAAAGAATGGGCATTCACTTGTCCTCATGCAGATTCTGACCCATAATGACCCTATAGGACAGAGTAGAACTGCTAGACAGGGTTTCTGAGGATGCAAATCTTTACAGAAGCAGTGTGTCTCATCTTTCTGTTGTACACGGACTGCTACATTTGAACTGTCGACCTTTGACTTATCAGCTCATCAGTGAACCCATTGTGCCACCAGGACTCCGGAAGTGAGAACAGTGGAGACTACAAAGTCAAAAGGTCTAGGCAGAAGAAATGTTCTGAACATACAACTTAGAAGACATAGACGTGACCAACTACCCTGGTCCTTGGTAATGGAAAACTACAGTTCTCATAAATGGCTATGATTCCAGGAAGGAATTAAGGAAGATCAAAAGGGTGGGAAGTTATGGTGAAAATGTTGAGGGCCGTTGCAGTAGGTGTTTGATGACAAGCTTAAACTCGTATATTCAAACCATTTAAAAAACTCCTAATAAATTCTAGATGCTATTGTAGGCAGAAAGGAATCCTCGTGTTGAAAAATCTCTGCCCTGATGGAGCTAACAATCTAATGTGAAACGGGAAACAGCCAATAAACAGAATGAATATCGATACCCTTTTCCTGAGTGATTCCAGACAGCCCTGTGAGGTATTTGCCATTTAGATTCCCTCTGCAATTTCCACCTCCTCCCAGGACTCCAAACTCATTGACTGATAGTCCAGCATCTCCACTTACACCTAATGGCCTCCAAAAAGTTTACATGACCACATTAGAACTCTAGATATTTTCCCCCAATTGGGTTTCTCATACAATCTCCCCAGCTTGATAAATGGCTGTGCAATTTCTCCACTTGCTCAGACCTGAGTCATCTTTGATTCCCTCTTTCTTTCACCACTCTACCTTCATTTGTCAATAAATCATGTTAGTTCATCATCAAAATTTACATGCTGATTTGAACATTATCCTCTATCTATGGGATAAAATTGAGGACAACAAATAAAAATAGATAAGAAATTGGGGGACAATGATTTTATTTTAATAGCATAGATCCAACTCAGAGAAAAAGAGAGTTGGGGGTCATAGTACAACTAAAAACACTATCAATATCACAAAGTTGCCCGCATAGGAATATTGGATTGGTATGCATTCTGATCCTTATACTTTAAACAACAATGAAAAAGTAATATACACATTTTAAAGTGTCTGCTTGCTTGGACCATTGTTCATTACTTTCATGGTTACTGGTCCGGCCCAAACTGCAAACACTTTGAGAGTCTTCTAATTTATTCCCTTAGCTCCACTTTTCCATCCTTTAATTCACATTTTACCCAATAGTCAGACAGGATTTCCCTTCTGTGAATTAGATGAAATCACCTTCTTACCTAAAAACCAATGATTCTCTATGAATCAGATAATCATTAGAAACCTCCTTTTTTTTCTTTTTGTGTGAATTGAATAAAGCTTTTTTATAAATCATTTTGTTGGGGGCTCTTACAGCTCTTATGGCACTCCAAATATCAATTGTATCAAGCACATTTGTACATTTGTCATCATCATTTTCAAAACATTTTCTTTCTATTTGAGCCCTTGGTATAAGCTCTTGCTTTTCCCTCCCACACTCTCTCCCTCATCAACCCTTAATCAATTATTATTATTTTCATATATTGTACCTTTCCATTGTCTCTCTTCACCCGTTTCAGTTATGCTGCTCCTTGGGAGTGGGAGCTGTTATGCTTCTGTCACTGTGATCCCTTTCCCTTTCTCCCCCTTCACCCTCGACCTTGCCCCTATCATGTTATTGCTATTCCAATTACTATTCCTGAGGGGATTATCTGTCCTGGATTCTGTGTGTTGAAAGTTCTTATCTGTACCAGTGTACATGCTCCTTCATAGTCGGATTCGTAAGATAGAACTGGAGTCATGATTGGAGGGGTGGGTCATTAAAGAACTAGTGGAATCTTGTGCATTTTGCCAACATTATACTGCACTCTGGCTGACTTTTAAGGCCCCACAAGTCTTGTCATGCTTTGTTCCTGGTTTATTTCTCAAGCCTCATCGCCTCTCCATTTCTCTAGTAGTCACTGGGCTCCTGCTATATAGATCTCTCTCTTCTATATTGATTAAAGCAGCCGAGTCCACTTTCCTTCTGCCTTTTTGCTTCCTCTTTCTTTTTCACTCTGCCTGCAGTGATCTTTCTATGACTCTTCACGTGGCTGGTTTCTTTCACTAATTTCATCAGAACCTGTTCAGAGAGGTCTTCCCTGGTTGTCTAAAGCAGACATAACTTGGGTTTTCTCTTATATAGCATGACATGAGTTTACTCCACTTTACCTATCACTAATGGAAACTATTTTGCCACTTTTCCTGTGTGCATGTGTGTGTGATGATTTGTGTGTAATTCTCTCTCAACCATGAGGTTTCAGGTTCAGTGAATGAAGGCCAAGGTAGTCCCCTGCATAATACTAACATATATATTCATGTACAAGCTGTGCATTTTGGCACATTTTTGCTGTAGATTTTGTGGCAAAATTGGGCATCTTGGCTGATATTTGTGTTGGCTTATACTTGAGTATATATGGTAGTCACTCCGTGGAAATGTTTAGAGTGAATGAAGTTGTGAGGAAAGATGTGCTATAAGTTTTCTGGACTTCAGACCTCCACACCAGGGAGCATTGGGTTAGGTAAGTACTCATAAATCAAGATAGAATTTTTGCCGAGATTATTGCAGCCAGAAAGTGCAGCATGGAGCAGTAATTTCATTTCTTAGCATTATATGACTGAAATAGCAAATTCAAGTATACAGTGAAGTGAAGCTTGCTTATCAGTATCCAGTGGGTACAATGTTGTTGTTGTGTTGTTAGGTGCTGTCATCCACTTACAAGTTGAGTGCTTTTGGGCAATTTAGTCAATCTCTCTATTGACAGTAAAATGGATATGAGAATATGATATTGCATAGGGTTATTGTAAGGATTAAATAAATTAATAAGATAATGGACCTTCAACAGCACTTAGAAAATATAATATGCCAATGGTGATAAAGATGAAGAAGGGTGAAAGAGGCAGGAGAAGAGGATGGGAAGGAATAAGTAAAGGAAAATGTGAGCTTATACAAGATTAATAGAATTCTAGAATTCTCCCCTAAATAATTTTTTTTACCCGTGTCACTCTCTTAGTTCTCAGAAATGATTACGATGGCTTGTGTTGGTATGGTTGCTTGGGTGACATTCCTAAGGCTTTGGCCATATCTATATGGCCACCAAGACAAACAAGCAAACCAGTCCATTCATCAGGAAAAATAACATCATTCACATGACAGGGTCCAGATTATGGGCCAGATTGGCGTACTTACTCACCCAGCAATCCTGTGACACCCATATCAATGTGGGTCACTTCAAAGCTTAGACTGAAAAGAAATGATCTCCTAGTGGAGTTGGAGATGGAGATGTACAGGACCTTCAAAGAATGCCACAAAGAAAGTATAATCATTCAGAAAGAAGATATACATTCTGAGAAACTGTCATACCAATAACTGTTCTCAATGCACAAATAGTAACCACAGCAGTGATTTATCAATCCTAAAATTAGAAAGAAATAATTTATGTGAATATGTATAGTTCATTTTTTACTTTTGAGGCTTATTTGTACAAGTCATAAAATATGGAATTTTATGATTACTTCATATAATTTTGTATAGACAGGAAAAACTAAACTCCTTTAAAGTCAGTGAAAGATAGGCATCAAATGAGAAGAAAAATTAGGCCCTCTCTATTTTTCACACTTACTGGGTATAGGACTCAATATTTCAAAATGATAAAATGCTCATCTCATTTTTATATAGACCATAAAGGGCAATAGCAATGATTTATTAAGATGGCTGAATTCTTCTGGAGACTCAAATAATTTTTAGATGTTCTCTGATTTCTTTTTCATAATAGAAGGGGTAGAGTTTTGGTTTACTTTTCAGATCTTAGCCACTGTGGTCCACCCATTTACATAAGAAGGGATCATTATAGATTTGTCTCTTTGAAAAATAAGATTAACAACGGTGCCTTATTTTTCTTTAAATTCAGAATCCCTGGGTGGGGACCTAAGGCCCACTGGTGGGTAATTGGTCACCCCTTTACAGGGGAGCCACGGGGAGGAGACAGACCAGTCAAGGTACAGTCGGGCAGTGATGATGCACACGTTTCATCTAGTTCCTGAAGCTTTCCTCCCTGCTCCCCCTCCCCCACCCGCTGCACCCAACCATCATGGTCCCAACTCTACTAACAAATCCAGATGGACTGGAGAAGGTACGTTAGTAGAGAGGGGAGTTGGAGATATGGGGAAACCAAGATGGATAGGCCTCTTTGGGACAATGGTTAGATTGGAGAGGCTGGAAGGGTAGAGAGAAGGTGGGGTAGAGAGACAGAACCAACGGCAAGGCTATACACATAAGCTCCTATTTGAAGGATGGGCATCAGGGGAGTGGGTTGGGGGAGAGGTCGGGCAGTGTAATATATGACAGAAGAATAACAATGTATAAAGTATTGAGGGTTGGTGGGGAGGAGAGGGCAGGGGAAAAGGGGAAGGGATGGAAAAGCCGATACTAGGGGCTTAAGAGAAAAGGTGGACAATTGGAGAATGATAATAGTACTGGACATGTGAGGGTGTTTGACACAGTATGCTTATTTATGTATTGTGAAAAACGATGTATGAGACCCCAATAAAATAACTTAAAAAAATCAGAACCCCTGCCCTATGTAGTGGACTAAGGAGTCCTGGTGTTTAGTGGGTTAGACATTAGAAAATCAGCATCTTAAAGCTCAACAGGTGTTCCTTTGAAGAAAGACAAGGTGGCATTCTGTGTAAATAAAGATTGGTAGTTATGCTTTGTCTTATAATGGTACTTTGAGTTGGATTCAATGAATGACAGTAAATTTTTGAGTTTATATTATAGAGGTGTTTAAAGATATATATATATATGTATATATATATATGACACCTCTGTATACCTTAAAAACTTCTTGAGATTACTTTATACTTTAGCTATTATTGTATGGGTTATTTCCTTACAGATTATACCCAGTTGGTTACATTTGCTTTGATCAGTATTTTGATGACACTTTGGCATCAGGTGCTGTAGGGAACATCCTTGACTAATGAGAATCAAAGTCTTTTCCACAGGTGTAGTCAATCTGGATTCTTTCTAGACTGTCTGGAGAAAGAAGTCTACTTGTATATTGTCAACTTTGGTGTTGCTAAGAGCAAATCTTACACCATTGTGTCATAGGATTTCCTGCTTCTTTTCTGCCACCAAGACCATACTTCCCATCCACCATTCCTTTATCTTTGTTTCTAATTTTTGCATTCCAACTACTAATAATTATGAATACATTTGACTGCATGTTGGATAAATTTAAATTGAAGATATTGGTAGAGTTTTCCAATTTTTTTAGCACTAGTTTTAATGGTTGGTGTGTATGATTGAATGACAGTGGTCTCAATTAGATTTCCTCAAAGATGGAAGCTAAAATCCTATCACAAAAACATTGCACATCAAGATTGTCAAAACATCCTTTTGACAACGCACGCAATGCCATCCCCTTGATTATGTCATTCCCAGCATAGTAAAGCATATGATTTTCTGATCTAGAACCAATTTATTTCTGCTAACTAATGCTAGGACATCAATGTTTATGTGTTGCTTTTTAAAATGTGTTTCTTTTAATTTTTGATCACTTCCAATTTTATTAGTCATACTTCATACAAGTTCCAATTATTAGTAAATATGAGCAACTGTTTCTTCTTATCTTGAGAAGTGACCCATCAGCAAATGAAGATCCTGAAGGCTAACTTTTCATAAATTTACTCCATTCATGCCACCATACTTGACTCGACCTTGAGAATGCAGCTTTTTCTCAGTCACATTTTGAGTGTTTTCTGAACCCAGGGGCCCATTTCTGGCACTACCTCTGACAAAATTCTTCTTCCATTTATTAGGGCTTGAGGATCTGACAATGTTTGGGAACTCTATATCAGATTTACAGAGGCTTCTTCCTCTTATTTGACTAGCCAATACCTTCTTCATAATATTTTCTTAGTCTGGAAGTTCTCCTGAGACTTGCTCACTTGGGGCGATCCTGCTGGAATTTGAAATACCAATGAAATAGTTTCTAGCACAGAAGCTCACAAGCCACCAGAGTTGGACAAACGGACAGACTACTGGTGGGAAGGTTAAAGTAGATTGATAAATGCTTTCCTCTTTTGTCTCCTTGGCTAATGACTTCGAGACACACTCCCTAATGATTCTGAGAAGATCCTAGCTATGTGCAGAGATACCTGACTCCGGAATGACTTTTTACATTGATTTTCTTCTTCTGTTTTACTCTCCAACTTCCTTTGCTTTTGGGGGATGGCTTTCCCAAAATACCTCTTATACACAAGCCTTTCCCTAAAGCCAAAGCAGCAATGTGAAACAACATATATAAGAGCATTTGAAAAATTTCAAAGTGCTATGTAATATAAGCTATTACTATGCCATTTATGATATTAGCTTTTATATCAGTTATAAGCATCATAATTAATATTCATCATGAAGCTATTTAATGTCTGAAGAAAAAAGGCAGCTGCGTGTTAAATACTGGCACTGCCATCAATCAGCAGCATTACATTCCCTAGGGGAACACCAAGAATTCCCAAGGAGTATGCAGGCAAGTGGAGAAATAAGGAAAGTTTCAGTTTCCATATATATTAATTAAAAAAACCAATCAGTTTGATAATATGCTTATAGTCAAAGAGTAATAATAGCTTATTTCTATCTACCCTAATTTTTGTTTGTTTTCCAGTAATTTTATTGGGGGCTCTTACAGCTCTTTTGTCATTCAAAACATCCTTTGTATCAAGCACATTTGTACACATGTTGTCATCTTCATTTCCAAATATTTTCTACTTGAGCACTTGGTATAAGCTCCTCTTCCCCCCTCTTTTTAAAAAATCATTTTGTTGGTGGTCCATACAACTCCCATCACGATCAACACACACGTCAATTGTATGCATACCATATTTGCACACCTGTTGCCATCATCACCCACGAAACATCCTCCCTCCACTTAGGACCCCAGTACTAGCTCCTCATATTTCCACTTCCAACCTCCTTCCCGTCCCCCATGAATCCTTATTAATTTACACATTATTATTACTTTTTCAGATTGTACTCAGTCTACTGTGTCCCCTTACACACTTCCTTGCTGTCCATATTCCAGAGACATCATATGTAGATCCCTGCAATTGGTTACACTCTTCCACTACACCCTCTCTCCACTTCCTGGTATCACCACACCCACCACTGGTCTCAAGAGGATCATCTGTCCTGAATTTCCCATGTTTCCGACTCCAGTGGTCTAGCTTGGTCTAGCCGGGTTTGCAAGGTAGAACTGGAATCATGAGAGTGGGTTAGAGGAAGCATCTGGGAACTAGAGGAAAGTTTCATACCTCATTGTTGCCACACTGTACCCTGACCAACTCCTCTCTTCCATAAAACCCCTCTGCAAGGGAGTGCTGCTTCACCTATTGATGGGCTTTGGGTGTCCCCTCAATACTCCCCCTCCTTTATAATGAACAATATTTAGTTATTTGATGCTTGACACCTGCTCCCTTCGACTTTGTAGTCACACAGGCTGGTGCTTTTTCCATATGGGCTTTGTTTCTTTTGTGCTAGATGGGTGCTTGTTTACTTTCAAGTCTTTAATACCCCAGACACTACATCTTTTTGTAGCCAGGAATCATCATCATTCTTCAGCACATTTGCTTATGCACACATTTGTCATCAGCAGTCACATTAGGGAGGTGAGCATGCAGTGTTATGATTTTTAGCTCTTAACCTCTGATCACTGATCACTTTGGCACCTCATGGTCACACAGGCTTGTGTGCTTATTTCATGTGGGTATTGTTTCTTCTCATCTAGATGGACGCTTGTTTACTTTCAAGATTTTAAGATCCCAGACCCTATATCTTTTGATAGCTGGGCATCATCAGCTTTCTTCACCACCTTTGCTTATGCACACATTTGTTTTCGGTGATCATGTTGGGAAGGTGAGTATCATGGAATGCCAATTTAATAGAACAAAGTATTCTTGTATTGAGGAAGTATTTGAGTGGAGGTCAAATGTCCACCTGCTATCCTAATATTAATACTAAAATATATACAAGTTGATTTATTTCACCATCGTCCTATATAAATATATTCATCTGTGCAGATACCTGGATTTGAACCTCTATTTATGCCCTTTATCACACAGTTCTTTCCTCTATTTCCTTTTACTTTCCACTACTATCATGCACAGTCTCCATTTGGGTTTCTGGATTTTCTCTCTGTTCATTACTCTTTTTTTTCAATGTATAATAGCTTTATATTTCTCATTTTACTATGTTGAAATTTCATGTATAAATATTTTTATCTGAGTAAAAATAGAAAATAACTGTTTTATGTAAAATTACAAAAAAACTAACCACAAAGAAATGCATAATTATTATTGTGACAGCATAAATGTCTTTATTTAAAGAGTAAAAATATATGCAAAAGTTACATTACTCTTGATAAATTCCTATTGTGCCTCTCATACCCTTCTTATCACTTATTTTGAATCTCTTGCTATTCCCTTGTCACTGGACTAGTCAGCACCACTGCCTTTTTTCCTCCTCCCTATCTCCCATGCCCACCCCCCGTATCATCAGTCCTGTCATTTACACTTCCACACTGTTTTTCCAGCCTATCTTATCTAGATAGACTATATGAGGAAAATTATACAACACTATTACAAGAAACCAAGAATGACTTCAATAAATGGAACACGTATCCCATGCTCATTGATTGGAAGACTCAATATAGTAAAGATGAGAGTTCTATCCAAGGCACTATATAAATTTAATGCAATGCTGACATAATTACCCTCATCCTTCTTCAAAGAAATGGAAAAATGATTACCAACTTCTACCATAACTTTTAATCCTACCTCTAAATAATTTTCTAAGAAAAAATTGAACTGTGGCAAGTAAAATACTGTATGAGGGTAAGTAGAAAAGCATTTCCAGGGTGAGAGAGGCTGGGTGGTGGGTGGTTGTGGTGGTGGTGGTGGTGGAATGAGGAGTTGATACTAAGAGCTCAAGGAGAAAGAAAGTGCTTTGAAAATGATGATGGCAGCATATGTACAAATGTATTTGACACAATGGATGAATGTATGGATTATGATGAGTTGTGCAAACACCCAATAAAATTATTTTAATAAGCAACATGGCTATAGAAAAGTATAGAAACTTATATTAAACAAAAACATTAAAATCTGAAACTTGTTTCTTGATATAATCTCCATCTATTTCTGTACACACCTCAAGGAAGTGTTTCTGTCTCTAAACTTTCCACTGGTAGTTCTGGGGTGGAAGGGATAATGCCTCAATCACTGCAATTATTTCCCCCTTCTTCCCCTCCTCCCTCCACCTTCCCGCTACTCTATTGGCATTTCTACTCCTATTTCTGTGTCTGAGGGGTTTAACTGACCTTTATTCTGTGTGTTGTGAGCTCTAATCTGTACCAGAGTGCATACTCCAGTCTAGCCAGAAATGAATGGCAGGACTGGATTCCTGATGGTAAGGGGAAGGAATCCTTAAGAAACCGGAAAATATTGTGTGTTTCATTGATAATAGGAATACATTTTCACTTACACATGTATGTGTGTGTGTGTATGTCTTTGTAGTTCAATAGAGAGTCTAAAATTCACATTTTACTTAGTACATTTTTGCCTTTTGTACTATTACTTTTTAAATTATTTTAGATTTTGTTGCAATTAATACATATCTTAGAGGAGACATTTAGGGTCTAAGTTTTGTACCCATCAGGGGATCTTGTCTACAATAATTATTACTGTGGTCTTCTAAGGTTCAATTTCCATCACTCTTTTTTCTTCCATAACTACTAATTCAAAGTCACCCATATTGGAAACCTGGTTTATTTTTTCAACTACATTTTCATATCAGTATCAATACTTTTATGAGAGATCGATAAGATACTTCTAACATATTAACATTGACAACTAAAACAACATGCAAAAAGGCCCAAACACATTGCCATTGTGTGATTCCAAAAAGTGACCAGATTTTAAGCAGCACACCATTGACCGCAGGGGTGGGCATGGGGTTCGTGATTACAAATTTGGTCTATATGGAGCATGAAAAATTTTCATTGAATGCAAAAATAGTATTGCAATATATTTATTTTAATTTTAAAACTCCACAGGATGTTGATAAATTGTTCAAAAAGAGGACTGTCTGGTCTTTAGACTTGTAGCAACCCTGTAGGACAGAGTAGAACTGCCCCTCTGGGTTTTTAAGATTGCGAATCTTTATGAGAGAAAACCGCTATCTTCTTCCTGAGAAACAGAAAGCCTTGCAATTAGCAGTCTGTGGTAGTTACATAATCTGGTGACAATTTGGGTATTAAAATAGGGGTGGAGTCTAGGCTGTCAATCAGTATATAACCATTGAGGCCTCTGTGTGGGCAGAGTCTTCCCCAGAGGATTCTGGTAAAACTCTGGGATTTCCTCCTTTTGGAGGTGGGACACACTCTCTCTGCAGACTTCTTTGAAGACTCATTACTAAAAAGGTTGAGTCCCTGTGAGACATACCTGAGGAGAAGTCACATGGACCTACCTTGCTGCAGTCCTGGTTCCTGGAGAAGCCACATGTAGACCCCTGTCAACTCTGAGATGCTTACATGTTCACTGGATTCAAAGACTTTATCCACTGGCCTGTGTCTGTCTTGCACTGGGCATTACTACATGTGTTCCGTGAGTCTGAAGAGGAATTTATAGACTGGTATTGGACATATGGGCAAATATCAGACGCATGGTTTTGAACTGGATGTGGTTAGAATGCTTTTTTTAAATCTACAACTATCCTTTATATAAAACTCTCTTATACACATGTGTTTATTTATGAGTTTATTTCTCTAGTCTACCCAGACTAACATGCAGTCCTGTGAGATACTCACTAAACTACCTGAGCTCCTATGATAATATCACATGAAGGAAGCAGAACATGCAAGTCCAATGAGAAATACAAGGAAATAGAGTTTTTGACTGCTAAGGAACAGTTTTAATACATATTTTTAAATGGTGGGGATGGGTATAAAATCTCTATGGTGTTCAGGAAGAATTTAAGAACCAGAGGATTGCTGTATGTTTCCTCGTTCCTACACTGCAACCTGACTGGCTCGTCTCCTCCACGTGATCATTCTGTAAAGGGATGTCCAGTTGCTTACAGATGAACTTTAGATCCCCACTTCATACTCCCCCTCATTCACAATATGATTTTTTATTCTTTGATGCTTCATAACTGATCTCTTTGACAACTTGTGTTCACACAGGCTGATGTGCCTCTTTCATGTGGACTTTGTTGCTTCTGAGTTAGATGGCTGTTTGTTTACCTTCAAACCTTTAAAATGTTCAGATACATTTAATGGAATGATATGGCAATTTACAGGATTTTTTGTCCTTGTTTTTTGTTGTTCTTTTTTTGTCTTATATTTTTTGCATATTATTTTCTCCGCAGATAGTCAGGATAGGCAATTTGGAGGAGAAAAGAATAGGACTCAGAGTTCTGAGGGGACATGAGAAAGGAGGAGTTGGGTGGGGGGAAGGAAGTGGTGTTTACAAATCAAGGGACAAGGGAACAACAAGTGATCCAAAATCGATGGTATGGAGGGCATAGAAAGTCTGGTAGGGTTTGATCAAGGACAATGTAACCGAGAAGAATTACTGAGACCCAAATTAAGGCTGAACATGGTAGTGGGACAAGAGGAAAGTAAGAGGAAAATGGGGGGAAACCTAGGTGGCAAAGGGCATTTATAGAGTTCTAAATACAGACATATAAGTATATTCATATATGAGGACAGAGGAATAGATCTCTGTGCATATATATATAGGCTTAGTATTAAGGTAGCAGATAGACATTGGGCTTCTACTCAAGTACTCCCTTAATGCAAGAATGCTTTGTTCTATTAAATAGGCATTTGATGATGGCCACCTTCGTGACAGTATCACTGAAGACAAAGCAGATGTATAAGCAAATGTAGTGAAGAAAGCTGATTGTGCCTGGCTATCAAAAAATTTAGACTCTCTGGGTCTTAAAGACTTGAAGATAAATAAGAACAATCCAGCTGAGAAGCAACAAAGCCAATATGGAAGAAGCACACCAGCTTGTGACATCATGGTGTTGATAAGATCAGGTATCGCATCAAAGAACAAAAAATCATAAGATTGTGCATGAGAGGGAGTGCGGAGAGGAGTCCCAAATTACATCTATGGGCAGCTGGATAGCCCCTTACAGAAGGATCATGGGGAGGAGATGAGACAGTCAGGGTGCAGCATAGCATTGATGAAACATACAACTTTCCTCTAGTTCTGCAATGCTTCTTCCTCTCTTCCCCCCAATATCATGATCCCCATTCCACCTTATAAATCTGGATAGAGAATGTACACTAGTACAGATAGAAACTAGAAACACAGGGTATCCAGGACAGATAAACCCCTCAGGACCAAAAATGAGAGTAGCCAGACAAGGAAAGTAAGAAGAAGCTGAGGTAGAAAGGGGAAACTGATCACAATGATCTACATATAATCCCCTTCCTGGGGGTTTGGACAACAGAATAGTTGGTGAAGGGAGACATTGGACAGTGAAAGCCAGGACAAAATAATAATTTTTAAATTGTCAAGGGTATGGGAGGGAGGGATGATGGGGAAGGGAGCAGAAAAAATGTGGAGCTGATACCCAGGGCTCAAGTAAAAAGAAAATATTTTGATAATGATGATGGCAGCAAATGTACTTGACATAATGGGTATATATATGAATTGTGGTAAGAGTTGTACAAGCCCCTAAAATGATTTAATTTTTTTAAAAAAGTGTCGTTATAACACTGGATATTTCCTCCTCCAAGGGTTTGAAATCAATAATGGTTTGCAATCCAGTCTTAGTTTACAGACACGTGTTTATGCAGAACCTGATGACTGAGAGAGTTCCTATGGTTCCTATGACTGGTTAGTGGTGAGATATCTGGACCAATTTAATTTCATGGGAAAAGCTTTGCCAGGGCCCAGGAGACACAGTGTTGTGAAGCAAAATATAGCCGCTTTTGATAGCCACCCCCCTTTTTCAAGCCTTCTTTGCTTTAAGAAAACACAGGTTTGTATTCTGCGTATCAAAGATGTTTAACGAGCCTTCCTCTGAACTGGGTGCAACAGTCTTGTCCAGTCTCTCTCTCTCAGGTTATTTGAGCAGTATGAAGAATGAATAAGTGTGGTAAAAGAAAACAAACCTGACACACACCTTTCCTTATTTTAAGATATGTTTCACCTCATTCTTCTGGTCTGTGTGCAAGTTCTTTATGAGCATAACTATGTGATCCACAATTTAATTCCAATACAAACCCTATGGATTACAGAATTGTATCCAACTCTTCCACTAACATACTTTATTTATATCATTGTTACATCATTCTTGATACAGTAAAAGGTTAAAGAAGGTGAAGGAAATTATAAATCAAGTGTACTGATATAATGGCTACAACAATGGACTCAGAAAGATGGTTCAGGACTGAGTAATACTTTCCTCAGTTATCTCTTGAGTTGCCATTAATTGAACCCGATTTTAAGGCAACTTACCCCATCACTTGGTACTAATCCCATGTCAGACTTTGTTTTAAATGCTCAAACTCATTGCCATATAGTAGATTCTGAATCATAGTGACCCTGTAGGACAGGATAGAAATGCCCTCTGAGTTTCTAAGAATAATTCTCTACAGTAGGAGAAATCCCTGTCTTTCTCCTGTGGATGAACATGTGATTTCAAACTCCTGACTTTGAGGCTAATAGTCGAACTCATAATTGTTATAGCACCAGGACTCCTTTTAAAATGCTATACATGTATCCACATTTTTAATATTCACCATAATTCTATGAAAAAATACTTGATATATTGTACACTTGTGACAGAAGACCTGATCAGCTTTAAAAGAATATCAAGAACATTATTCATGAAGAAAGCAAAGAATCATTAAAAACCAGCGAAGAGATATAAGAAAGGGTAAAGCCAAAGAACTGAACAGAATTTTCAAAAGGTAGGTCAAGAAGATAAAGTCAAATACTGTAAGTCAAATGCTATGTAATATGCAGAGACTTCGAAAGCCAAAACTGAAGAACATATTTTAAATGGAAAGAACTTAAGAAAAAATCAAGTGTAGAGGTGAAATATTGAAAAAAATCTTGTGGAAAATATTGAATAATGCAGGAAGCATCCAGAGAAGATAGAAATAATAGATGAGTCATGCACCAAAAAGAACTAGTCCACATTCCACAATTTCAAGATGTAACATACAAGCAAAAACTAAAAACCAAGAGTGCTGAAGGAAGAAATTCAATCTGCTGTGAAAGCATTAGCCAAAAATTGGGCTCCAGGAATCAATGGAGTACAAATTGACATATTTCAACAAGCTGATGAAACACCAGAACAATTTATTCATCCAAGCCAGGAAAATTGTAAGGCTGTTATTTGGCCTAATGAATGGAAGAGAGCCATATTTATTCTCATTGCACAGAAAGGTGACCAAACAGAATGCTCAAATTAGAGAACAATATTGATTTCACATGCATGTAAAATTTTGCTGAAGATCATATAACAAAAGTTGCATCAACACATTGACAGGAATATATCAGGAGTTCAGACTGAATTCAGATGAAGATATGGAACAAGTGATAACATTGCTGATAGCAGATGGATCTTGATTAAAAGCAGAGAATATCAGAAATATGTATGCTTGTGCTTTATTTACTATGTGGAGTCAATTGATTGTGTGAATTATAATAAACTATGAATAATTTTCGGAAGAGTGGGAATTTCAGAATACTTTCTTTTGCTCTTTTAGAATGTATACATGGATAAAGAAGCAGTTTGGTGAACAAGATTAGGGAAAAGAATACTTCATGGTATAAACTCATGAAAAGCGTCTGGGTTATATCCTCTCACCAAATTGCTTAATCAGTAGTTTGAACAAATAATCAGAGAAGTTGGATTATAAGAAGAAGAGTGTGGAATCATGTTTGAAAGAAAACTTATTAAAAACTTTTGATATGCAGAAAACACAACCTTGCTTGCTGAAAGCGAGGATGTCAATGGAAATATCAGTCAAGATAGCAAAAGAACTGTTGCATTAGGTAATTATTCTGCACAAGATTTCTTTATAGTATTGAAAAGCAAGGATGTCACTTTGAAGACTAAGGGATACCAACTGAACCCAAACCATGGAATTTCCAATTGTCTCATAGACATGTGAAAGTTGGACTTTAGATAAGAAAGAAGAATCAAATCATTTGAAGTGTGGTACTGATGAGGAAAATTGAAAGTACCGTGGACTGCTGAAAGGGCAAGCTGTTTTGTCTTGAGGAAACACAATCAGAGTGGTGATTTGAGATGAACTAATGTGAGAGACCAGTGCCTGGAGAAGAACATCCTGTTTGATAAAGTAGAGGCAAAACAAACAAAAACAGAAGGCCTTCAAGAAGATGGAATGATACAGTGGATGCAACAATGGGCTCAATTATAAAAACAATTGTGCTGATTGTGCAGGAGTGTACAACGTTATATTCTGTTGTGCACAATGTCTCTGTGTGTTGAAAATGACACAATGACACCTAACCACGACAGCCCTGTGAAGTAAAAACCATTATCTTCATTTTACAGATGAGGAAATTGAAGCTTTGAAATGTCCCTGTGTTTTTGTTTAACTTTAGGAAGATTTAATTTTATATAATTGCTTTTTTAATTACAAGTAATTTGTGCTTACTGAAATAAGTCAAATGAAACAGATAAGTAAATGTCAAATAAGAGCTCATTGTCCTCCCTATTCTCTCAGGAGTTGCCAGTTTATAGCTAAAAACAGTGCTATGAACTTTTTTGTGTTATTTTGCATTTTCATGATAACTAGTAATTATTTGGGGAGGTTTGAGGGGGTGGATCTTTTTGTATAAATGATTTGAAATTTCTCATGAGTAATTGTCCTCACTCTCGTCTTTTGTTCAATTTTTTACTGTTATATTCTTTTTTGCATTTTTGTAGAAACTATATATCTTGTATATAAGTACTCTTGAGCATATGCGTGCTAAATATTTTTTCAATTTATATTTTTACTCTATTATTTTTGAGTTATCATTTATATAAAATAAATCGACCAAGGATGACGGGTGGGATAATGCACTACCGCCTGGATTGATTCTGACTCACAGTGACCCTGTAGGGGGGTTGCAAGCCTATCACTTTTCACAGAAATAGATAAACCCCCCTTGCTCCCACAGAGTTACTGGTTCACTTGAAGGCCCCACATTGCAGTGAGTGGTTCAATGCTTTCAGGGCAGTGAGACCGTCTACTTCTATAAAGATCTACAGTCTCAGAAACCCAAAGGGGCAGTCCTACCCTGTCTTATAGGTCGCTATAAATCAGAATCAACTTGGCGGCAGTAGTGTAGAGCATTTTTAAAGTGACCAAAAAATAAGAATGCACGTAGCGGAGTTTGGACAAGCATACATTCAGGTGTGTACCTCAATCAAGATAGAGGCAGAAATGTCCTTTTCTTTCCCGATCAATAATCCCAACTCAACACATCGTTTTCAGTTCTATCTCTACAAAGTCGTTTTGCCTGCTCGTGCACTGTATGTATGTATGCAGTGGTCAGGGCCTAGGTCAACTAGACAATCCTCACAATGGAGACTGACCTGTTAATCACCTACTGGAACATGTGAATTTTTTTTTGGCATCACTGCCCTCTCATGGGCATGGGAGCTACCCAGCCTTGCTACTGGAGAGCCGCTGCTGGATTTGAACCCCCAAGCCCATGGACCGCCTTCCCACACTCAACCACTACTCAACTGGCGCTCAGCCCACGTGTACCTTTTTTAATGAGAGAAAATGGAAATGTATCTTTCTCTTGCCCGTCACCTTCATCTTTGCTGAGACTCTGTGTCTACCTCCCTGGGTGGCTCAACATGCCCTGTGGTGCTTCCCCAGACATTGCATCCACACAACACATACCCGTCAGCCTGTGACCTTCCTGCTTCCCAATGCACATCTTGGTGTCATCGGCTTGCAGCTACAGGAGTATAAAGAGGGCCTCAGCCAGGGTCAGCTCCATGGACAAGAGTTAACCAGAGCTGGAATTCCTTGATGTCAAGTTGTTTCTTGATATAAAGTTCTTTCTGGTACATAGATGAGTGTCGCTGACTTGTTTCTTTTGACAACCCAGCCAAACATAATATAGAAATATTCAGCGTGTGATCTTTGGTGCTTGATTGTTCCCCATGTAATTTAGTGCTTTTGACATTTACCCACATTTTGAGATACATCAGTCATTTGTTCTTATTTAATTCTTTAAAAAATGACTGTGCTTTATTTCATTGCATAACTACATAAATATTTAATTTTCTGTTCTATTGTTGATGGATAGTTGGGTGTTTTCAATTTTCGGTGCTTAGGAATAAAACAGCTATGAACTTTTGCTATAACACTGTGGGTGGATATACACACTCATATTTTAAAAACAAGAAATGGTCACAGTATGGGTATATGTCAATCACTAGTCAATCATACTAGGCTATATTCCAGAGTCATTGAACCAATTTACACTCTAAACAATAATTAATGAGAATTCCAATTGTTTCACAGCTTCCCCATCAGTTGGTGTTACCAATCTCCTCCACTTTATTAATTTTGAGGATGTATAATTGGTTGCCATTGGTTTACATCTCACTCATAGTGATCCTCGTGTGTGGAAAGTAGGATTATGGCTGATAACATTTTCAAACCTATGGCCATTCATAAGAAGATTGCCAGGTCCTTCGTCTGCGGTGTCTCAGGTGGATTTGAACCATCAAACTTATGGTAAGTAGTTAAACCTTTAACCTGCCATACCACCCACAAATCTAGTGCATATATATTGTTACACTACCATAGTTTTAGTACTTCTTTGTGGATATTTTGCATTAATGTTTATAGTGCTTCTTATGGAATGGCCTCATTTATGAGTCAGTGACATTTTCCCTTGCAAGGAAAGTCAGACAATGTGAGGTTTAGAAAAATATAAGTACAAATGCAAAGAAAGAAGGAGTAGAAATCAACAAGTTATTCTGAAATCCATCATGAATTCATATCTGTCAATAGTTAGAGCTGGAATTGAGTCATCATTTTTAATTGCATACAGGGTATAAGATCATTTAAGTTTTCAAAATCTAAATATCTTACTAGAACACCCAAGTGTTAATTATACTGGCTGAGTAGCTTAGCACAAAGCAGAGAATCCAACTAATTTATCCATGAGCTGATATGCTTTGTTTGGTTTTCAGATAGTTGTAGATTTAATTGAGGCCACCCTACAGAAATAGCAATCCTCCCCATAAAAAGCATTCCTATTTATTTGCAGTTAGCTTGAGTGGAGTAGCAGGTGGCTCCTCGGTCAATTGCATGTTCTTCATGTTGCCAGTGTCCTGTCTTTATTATCTTGAACTGCTATAAGATAAATACCACAAATAGATATCTTTAGCAAACAGAAATGCAGTGTTTTACAATTTAGAAAATTAGGCGTCCAAATTGAGAGTGCCGACTCTAAGGCAAGTCTCTTCATTGACTCTGGGGGAAGGTCCTCATCTCCTTTCCACATCTTCAAGTCCAATATCCCTTGGAAATCTCCATATTTTGACCTCCATCTTGCCCTGGGTTTAAGAAGTTCTCAGTCCTGATCCTCTGAGTCTAAAGGACAACTTCACTTTTTTGCTGGTAATCAGTTTCATCTTTCTCTGCTTAACTCTCTCTCATTTCATCTCTTCTAAAGTAAAATGTTATGCAGACACCACCTTAGGGACACTCTCTTAATTGTGAATAAGGATTGTGACCTGAATCAGAGTGTTGCATATCAAAATAACACCCTTGCAAAAGATTGGCTGATCATATATGATCACACAATGAGGGATCACTACCTATAAGTAACTGATGTATTGTATCTTTATGTAATAGCCAAACTACTGAGCATCAAGACCTAGCCAAGTTGACACATATTTAGGCAGAATATGATTCAAGTGTCAAAGTGATCATCATTCCTTTCAATGCTCTAACACAGAAGCTGAGTGTCAGGTTCTGGGATGTCTGGACCACAATATTATTTATTCCTATTACTCTTATTCTTCCTTTTGGCAACTGTAAACCTGTTCTAATAATTTAAGTACAGAAGATGGAGAGAGAAAGGAAATGAAGACTTTGGATAGATTGCTCTACTTACTGAACTCCCTTAGTACCTTGGCATTGCAAAGTTCCTTCTGTACATATTACAGGGGCAAACTCTGCAGAATGAATTAAGAAACTTCAGAAAACCAAAAGAAGATCCTTTCCAAATAATTGTCTTTCTTGTAGTTAGGAAATACACCTGCACATTGCCATAGATTTACTCCAGGATTTCCTAATGATTTCCAGTGGTGGGAGATACTACTAGAAGGGGAGGAGTGAATGTAGTATTTTTTAAGTACCCATATTTCACTCTTGAGACCAGCTCTCAAAACTTTCACACTTTTCTTGACTCAACTGAAGGTGACTTACCACCCTAGTTAGCTTGGTTATGAAGTGGAAGTAGAAGGGGCTGACTTGTCTCCTCTTCTGAAACAGAGGTTCAGTAGGTTTAGCTTGGCTAGCAAGATCCCACCCACAAAGTTTTTCAATTCACTAAATCTGGGGTGAACCCCCAAATTTTGTAATTCTAACCAGCACTGCAATGGTGAAGTACTCAGCTGCTAAATCAAAAAGTGGATGGCTCAGGTGCACCTATTAGTTTGGCAGGAAAAAAAAAAGAATTAGTGATCTGTTCCCCAAAGATTACATCCTAGAAATATCTAAGGGACAGTTGTGTTCATCAACTTGAAAATTGACTTGATGGCCCTAGCAAGGGCAATCAGATTCTAAATGCTGGTGGTCTAGAGGCTGCACTTTGAGAACCAATATGAGAGAATAGCTAACTATGTATCATATTAATGATTGATGCTAAGAGGTTTAGACAGAAATTATATCCCAGTATAATTGCATGTTCTTAATATATTTTTCCTGCTGCTAATTATCCCAATTTTTTGTTCTGCAAACAGCTTGGATATCAGATATATAAAGTTGTGGGTGTTTTGTATTTTCTTTAGTTATTTGGAAGACATAAAAACCCTCAGTGGCGAATTGCTTCCCATCATTCCTGAATTCTAAGTTCTTCACTTCTGGCAGCAGCACGGCAGAAGCCAGCCATCAATAGCTCTATGTCTCATGGATTTGTTGCTGTAGTTCAGAGGTTCCTGTGGTAGATCAGGCAGTACTAGGTTTATATGGCATTAGGAGAGAAAAAAATTAACTATGTAAGATAATTTATAAATTATCAAGTGTTTATGGTAGGGGGAGTGGAGAGGGAGGGGAAAGTGAGGAACCGATGCCAAGGGTTTAGATAGAAAGCAAATACTATGAGAATGATGAGGGCAGTGGATGTACAGATGTCCAGGGCACACAATGGATTTATGTATGCATTGTGATAAGAGTTTTATGAGCCTCCAATAAAAGGATTTAAGAAAAGAATATATGCATGCCACTCATATATTGCCATTTTACATTTTAAATAAATTTTATTTGGGGGACAAAAAAAAAAGAAATAAAATGAGAATAGGCAATGAAGGAATCTCCTTCTCTCTTTGATTTAAAAATAGGTTATTCATGGTCCCCAGACCTGGTAAAAAGTATCTTCCATCCACAAGCCTTTGCTTTGTCTTCCTATTTCTCTCTCTCTCTCTCTCTCTCTCACATCACTATTACACGCAACTATTTTAAGTAGTTCATACATATTCTCTGTTTTGTGTGCATTCTTGCAGATTATGTATATATTTAAAAGGTATACAAATCATGCTACAAATATCATTCTGCTACTGGGCTCTAAGATTTCATGATTCAACCAGGTGCAATTCTGATTTTAGTATTTATCAGAACCACTGAGGGAGACTGATAAAATATGCATTTCCACCCTATAAAATATATATCATATATACTAGTATATAAACTGAGTTTTTCAGCACATTTTAATGCAGTTTTTGTGATAAAATTAGGTGCCTCGGCTGATATTTGGGTCAGCTTATACTTGAGTATATATGGTAGTTCCATTTCAAGGGTCTGGGGTTTAGACTAGCAGAATCCATTTCTGTCAACATTCTTGAGGTATAATTTACATCCCATCCATAAAGTTCATGTGTTTAAGTGTGTAATTGAATAATTTCAGCATACTAACACGTACACAACCGCTACCACAATCCAAGGAGAACATACTTTTAACAAAACTTACTTTGGGCTTCTGATGCAGCAGGGCTCAGATTGCACTTTAAGTTTAACATAGTGCAATTTTGAGTTCCAGCCAACCATGGTTCAAAACCCCGGTGTGCCATTTATTACCTGACCTTCTCATGGTCCCATTCTAATCTGTCCTCATTGCCCTTCATGCTTTTTCTTTCATGGGCTGTGAACTGTACCCACCTCTTTCATTTGTCCATGCTTATGCCCCTTTCACAAACATGCCAGGATTCTCTAATGTTAGAAGAACCCCAATGCATATGCTAGTCATACACTCTATGATTCATGTGCATCCTAGAACTTCCTTTCAAAAATATTCTTTTAAATACTGCAGAAATAGAGCAGAGGAAGGTCTTGTCATAAAGAAGGCATGCCAACAAGCCAAGGAGAGTGATTCTGCTTGGCTGAGGAAAAAAATTTTCTTCATGCAAGTAATTTAGAGTGACACAATGAAGCCTTAATAATCATGGTTTACTTCAAGGCAGTAATGGCAAGTTTGGAGTTTCAAACCCCAAACAGCTCTTGGGGTGAAATAAAAAATTATAGGGTTCTGTGATTTATAGCTATAGAAACCCTATATAAGCTTGCTGTGAGTTCAAAACACCTTGGATGGCAGCTGGTTTTTGACTTAGTTTTTGGTTTTCAGAGCAATAGGCTAGTCATAGGCTTAGCCTCACCCCACGCATTTTTTGAAGTAGTGAGGATTAGATCAATAATTTGGATCCTGTGAGTTCATATAGAAGGCTCAGTTTGTCTAGACACAGCAACAGCACCTCAGATTCTCCCTCGAGCCTATGGTGGGAACAGAAAAATGACTATTACTTCTCCTGACTTTCAGGTAGAGACTAGGATTATACATCACCTGTGGATACATCAAACTCTGAGTCTGCACTGCAAGAAGATGACAGTAAAATGAAATTCAGAATAATTCTGATCAATTCTGAGAAATTGCAAGATTTCAAATTCTCACAGAATCCATATTTTCTGGAGCCTTTGAGGTTGGTGCAATGGAAACAATTACATTGAAATATTCTTATTCCTTAAACCAAAAAAGGATAGCACCTATGAACTACGCATTATTCCTCTAGTCCCTGAATACTTCATCTCCGTAACTACCATCACGCAGTTCTACCTTCAAATCTGGCTACACCAGAGAACACACATTGGTACAGATGACAGCTGTTGACACATGGAATTCAGGACAGGTAAACTCCTCAGGAATAGTAGCCAGAGTAGTGATGCCATGAGGGTAGGTGGATTGGTGGGGAGGAGGAAGAGAGAGAAAGGGGGACTGCATCAAAATGTTGGATATATAGTACTCCCCCAAGGGGATGAATAACAGAAATGTGGATGAAGGGAAACAAAAGACACTATAAATTATGAAATAATAACAATTAATCAAGGATTCATGAGAGTGGGAGGGGAAAAAGAGCTTACACTAAGAGGTCAAATAGAAAATATTTTGGAAATAATGATGGCAACATATGTAAACATATCCTTGATGCAGTTGATGTATAGAATGTTATGAGTTGTAAGAGCCCCCAATAAAATGATTAAAAAAAACAAATGGAAATGTCCCCTGAAATCTTCTTAACTGTCACCTTTCTTCCCCATAGTTCAGATTAGCTGGTGATGAATGTCTGTCGAGTTTTGAGTTATTTTAAGAACTACCTATATGGGATGAATGTAATAGCAACACGAAGATTAGAAACGAAGCTTAGACGACAGTGAATTTGTGTCAATAGATAAGAAACTAAGATAACTTGAGTGCATAAGCAAATGTGGTGAAGAAAGTGGATGGTGCCCACTTATGAAAATACATAGCATTTCAGGTGTCCAAGGCTTGAAGTTAAACAAGAAGCAGCCATACCTGGCTGGGAAGCAGATAATCCCACATGGATGAAGCAAAGCAGTCTGTGTGATCATGAATTATTAACGGAACAAGGTAACAGAGATCAAAAGATCCCAAACAATTATATTGATGTGAGTGAGGGAGGTTGGAGTGGAGACACAAAACCCATCTGTAGACAATTGGTCATGCCCCCACAGAAAGGTTACAAGGAAGAGACAATTCAAACAGGGTGCAGTATAGCATCGACAAAACATATAATTCCTCTAGTTCCCGAATGCTTCCTTTCCCCCACTACTATGATCCAGTTCTATCTTACAGATTCAGTTAACGTGTAGTGCACACTTTGGTACAGATAAAAGCTCTCAACACATGGAATACAGGACAAATAAATCCCTCAATAAACAGTAGTGGGAGTAGCAATATCATAATAGTAGGGAAGATGGTGAGGGTGTGGGTGGAGGAAGGGGGAGAAAGGGGAAACCCATCATAAGGTTAGATATATAGCCCCCCCCCCCAGGGTGATGAGTAACAGAGATGTGTGTGAAAGGAGAAAATGGACAGTGTAAGATATGAAATAACACATAACTTATTGGATTCATGAGGTTGGGAGTGTGGGGGTGGCAGGGGAAAAAAGAGGACCTGACACCAATGGCTCAAGTAGAAAGAAAATGTTTTGGAAATGTGGATGACAATATATGTACAAATGTGCTTAATACAACATAACAATGGATTGTCATAAGATTTTTAACAGCCTCCCAATAAAATGGGGGAAAAAGACATTATTGAATTGAGGTATTTTCTGCTCTATTACCAACAATAACAACAAGTGATATATTCTAAAAAGTGCAATAAACAAATTGCTGAAGTATAGCTAAACTTTGTGTTTAAGTAGAAGTAATATTTATTGAGGGATTAGAATGTGTCCAATACATTTATTTCTAGGATGTGATTTTGAATCATTCAAGTCAGCATTGAGAGCAAATTACAGATATTTCTATCTTGACTCTGAAGCTCTGATTATGCAGGTGGCAGTGAAGCTACCCTTTTCTTGAAGGAGGGACAGCATTGAGCATCATTTTTTTAGACAAGTACTCTCAGTGACAAATCATTTCACAGAACTGTTGTTCACAATTAATATTGAGTTCACTCCTTAATAACTTAGTGTTATGGATTTAATTGTGTCTCCCAAAATACATGCCATAAATCCTAACCTCTATGGTTGTGGTTATAATGTCATTTGGAAATGATCTGTCTTTGCTATTTTAGTTAGACAGGATTAGCATAGGGTGTGCCTGAAATCAATCTGTTTTGGGATTTAACAGATATTAAAGGAGCCAGCCAAATAAATAATTATAGGAGAAGACTTAAGCTAAACTACATAGTGATTTCTTTCTTTTTAAAAAAATCATTTTATTGGGCACTCATAGAACTCTTATCACAATCAATACATACTTGAGCTGCTCATTTCCACCCCCCCTCCATCCGTCATCACTCTCCCTCACAAAACCTTGATAATTTATCAATTATTATTATTTTGTCATGCCTTACATTGTCTAATGTCTCACTTCACACATTTTTCTGTCATTCATTCCCCAAGGAGGGGCTTATATGTAGATCCTTGTGATTGATTAACTTTTTCTACTGCACCTTCCCTGCACCCTCCTTTTACAAATAATCTGACCTCTGGTCCTAAGGGGTTCATCTGTCTTGGATTCCCTGTGTTTCCAGTTCCTATCTGTACCAGTGTACCTCCTCTGGTCTAGCCAGATTTGTAAGGTAGAATTGGGATCATGATAGTGTGGGGAGGAAGCACTGAAGAACTAGAGGAAAGTTGCATGTTTCATTGTTGCTGCACTGCACTCTGACTAGCTCATCTCCTGCTATGACCCTTCTGTAAGGTGATGTCCAATTGCCTACAGATGGGTTTGGGTCCCCACTCTGCACTCCCCCATATTCACAATGATATATATTTTTGTTCTTTGATGTCTAATTCCCAATCCCATTGAAAACCTCATGATCGCATAGGCTGATGAGCTCCACATAGAGATTTCTACAGAACCAGGAAACAAATTAAAGAGACTTTCCTCGAGAGCCAACAGAAAAAGAAAGCATTCAATTGTGGAATGTCAATATACTGAATTCCAGCTTCTATCCAACTAAACTGTGAGAAAGTGTGATTCTGTAATGAAAGCCAACCCTTTTGTGTTTTTTTCTGTTACTAGATAACTGTAGGATTTACATAATCTGTTGTCAACTTGAGACTATTAAGAGTGAAGGAATGGAGTCTAGCCTGTCAATCAGGTAGTTGCTTGATTACTTTATTTGGAGGCTCTATCGAGATAAATAGCTCGCTGGAGGTGGCACATGCACACTCTCTGCTTTGTATTCCTGAAGGCAAGATGCATGAAGCTACCCTAGAAGCCTGGAACTAAAGGAGACACATGGATACCAATGCCAACACTGAGATGTTTCCACTGCCACTGGATCCACAAGACTTTCCACTCACTGGTCTATGGTCTTCCTGCATTCTGCGTCATTGTATGTGAGTATGAAGAGAAGTTTACATCCTGGTATCAGGCTAATACCAGGCTTATGGACTTGGTCTGGTCTGGACTGGGATGTTTTCTAAATATACAGTTGTTCTTCTGTATAAACCTCTTTTTAAAGCATATATGAGTGCCTATGAATTTATTTCTCTAGTCAACCCAGACTAACACAATAACTAAGACTCTCAAGATACAGAAATTCTTAAATGCTTTTTCTCCAAGCCACTAGCCCTAGCTTTCCAAGGTGAGATCATTAAACTTCTTCCTGAGTTATGATTGCTATATGATAGACATTCAAGGATCTTGTGTGGCATATATAGTGAAATATATATCTATATATACATATGCATATATATTTATATAGATGTCATTGCAAGTGTTGTGTGAGTATGAAAATGAATCTATAGCCTGGTGTCAGATATGTGGAGCATATATATTAAAATATATATAATATATATAATATATATCATTTTTCAATTTGAGGATTAAGAGTGTAGGGGTGGAGCCTAGCTGTCAATCAAATCATAGCCAATGAGGTCTCTGTGTGGGCATGGCCTTCTCCTGAGTATTTTGAGAAATCTGGTACTTTCCCCTTGGAGGTAGGCTACATCTCTCTCTCTGCTGACTTCCCTGGCTGACATTTCAGCTGACAAGACACATGGAACTACCCTAGAGCCTTGAGTCTGACAAGCCAGAGAGAGGCCCCCGCCAGAGCTGAGATGCTTACTATGTCACTTGATACAAAGACTTTCTTTCTACCCACTGACTTGGGATCATCCTGCAACTGGCTTCATTGCATTTGTTTCATGAGTCTTAATGTTGACTTTATAGATTGGTATCAGACATATGGACTAATATCAGACTTATGGCCTTAGATTGCAGTGGGTTGGGATGTTCTTTTAATGTATAAAACTTTGTATAAAACTATCTCATACACATATGCATGTTTATGAATTTCTCTACTCTACCCAGAGTATTGCATCTAGAAAATATGACTATCTTACATATTCATTCCTAATAACTTTATGTCTTTATTATTTAGGCATATTAGAATTGGACAAGTCTTTCAGGCTTTCTGTTATGCGATCTGGGTTGGCCTGCTAGTCATGGGTTGGTATTTCACACCCACCAGGAAAAAGATGATGCTGTCTGCTCCCGCCAAAATGTTACAAAGCCTGAGAAATCCTAGAGAGGATTGTTGGAGTTGGAATTGCCTTGATGGCAGTGGATTTGTTTCACTTTGGGCACTAATGGGACCAGCAAAGCAATACAACGGAGAATAGTACAACCTAGAAAACAGAAATCCTAGTTCTGCTATTTAGCAGCCTCAGCGAAACAAGTTCACTTGGCCTCAGTTGCTTTCAGTTATTAAAGGGCACAGTAGTACTTCATATCCCTGGTAAATATGCAGCAAGCCCTCCATGTGATGGGTTTATACAATAGTCACAACAATGGGCTCAACTATATTTAAAAAAATCCTGCAGATAATACAAAACTGGGCACAATTTTTTGCAGCTATACATTATTATGTACAAGTGAAACCAACCTGAGAGCAACCACCACCGTGAATAACAGCAATGTATGCACCTTCTAATTGTTGTAAGAGTTCAAGACCCTCTGTAAGTAAAAGTTATGTAAATATAATAGGGCTAATGGATGGCAAAGGCTACAGAAAATATTACCAGCTATTTCTTTGTAATATAGCTTGTCCTTCAAATCAGGAAAATTTGCAAATGAAGTAATTATGAACAGTAGCCCATTGATCAACAAAAGGCACAGAAGAGAACTGCTTATGACAAATCAGACTATAGTCACCCTTACCTGGACTTTCATTTCATTCCATCCGTCCATCCACACCTCTTCACTGGGCTCCTCTCCTGTCTTTGCACTCTGAACAGCTCTACTTGCTTTTTTCTTTCCCTATCCCAGGTATCCTGAATAGAGACAGCAGGAAAATGTATGTGTATAACTGTGTGTGTCCATTGAAATATCTGACCTAGAAAAAAGTTAGGCCATGAATGAGCATGCCGCTATTATAACTTAAAGATTCACAAATAAATATCTCCAGTGTTTAACTTTCCATAGAGCTGATTGATTATTTAATTGGGATCCAGATTTTCTCTGTGCTGTTTTCTGCCTCAACCCTGTAATACTGCAGTCTTTCTGCCTTGCTAAATACAGTGCAATACAGAACCACCTGGGATGATATGGACAATCTCTTCAGTTGAGCAACCAGAGACAGTAACCTGGGACTCAACATTGCATATGTATAAAGAGGAGAAGTTGAGAAGTGGTGGACATTAGTTCTTACTGCACAGGAAGCAGGCACCTAGCTTTGCTCAGGCCCTGGATTTAGGGAATAGTCTTGTCCTTTCATTTAGCCAGGTTAAAGAATGCAGTCCACCTCCTTTTGTGGCACAGGGAAGACAACTTTAAGTAGAAAAAATGAGAAAAGATAAAACTCAAGGCCAGTGTCTGACCAAATTTCCATTTTCTCTCCATAAGGAACATTAAAACTTGGACGCTGAGTGAGCATACCAAAAAAAAGATTCAAGTGAAATAAATGTTCAGCAAAATTAATGTGACAAATACTTAATAGTAATTTTTATACAGCTGGCCATCAATAGACATACATATTAAACCATCTACAGGAAAAACAACATAATTGAAACTGCTTTTAGAAGGGTGACAGAAATTTTTCAGTCAGCTATATAAATATAATTATAATTATAATTTTTCTATGTTTCCAAGGCCCAGATCATCTTTGTGTAAGCTCTTGTTATTATACACCCAGGCTGGTAAAAGGAGCATTGGCAATAGAGTGGTAGAAGTCTTGGGTTCAATTCCTGTCCAATGCACCCCAGCTCAGTGGAGACTTGAAAGTTGAATAGGCTTCACATGGGCTCCCAGTCTAAAATGAGTTACTTCTAAAAGTCACCTAACGGAAACCCTGTGCATACTTAAGATATGACCCACAACCAATCCTCGGGATGGTACCGAATTAACCAGTATTTTATCTCACTGTAGAAAAGCTTCCATGAGTCAGGAGCCGAGAGGAAACCAACAAAGAACCACAACCAAATCAACTCTCATGGAGTTGGTTTTAGTTTACAAAAACACAATTTAGGATTTCCCAAGAGTCCTGGTGGAATAATGAGTTGCACATTAGGCTGTTAACCACAAGGGAAGCAGTTTAGAACCATCAGAAGAGTTGTGAGGAAAAGCTGAAGCTGTCTACTCCCATAAATAGGTACGGTTTTGGAAATTTACAGGGTCAGTCCTTCTTTGTCCCTAGGGTCTTGATGAATTGGCATCAACTCTATAGCAGTGAATTTTTTAGCTTTTATATAGGATTTCTGTGGCTATAAACCTTAATGGGAGCAAATTGCCTAGTCTTTCTCTACCTACCTGAATTATCTACCTTATAATAACTTTACTATGGGTAACCTAGAGAAGAATGCAAATCTTCTCAGGGGCAGAAAACCTCATGTTCCTTGTGTACAGCAGTTGAGGGTTTCACACTGTGGACCTTGCAGCACAACCATGCCTCTAGGTCTCCTTTCTGGCACTAAAATCAGACTAAATAAGAAATGTATGCACCTGCTCCAACTCCCCTACAAATGTCATTTGCAGATCAAAAGGCACAGCTAGGAATAGATGTCATTTGTAACCTAGAGTGAAAATAGGCATACAAAAACACAGACAAGAAACAAGAATTATAAGTTAACAAATGTGATAAGGAGCTGGATTTCTCAGGAAAGAAAGGTTTTCAGTACCGTGACCACTAACCATGTATGTTTCAGGAATGAATCTGGGAAGAGAATCATACTTCGGTCCATTGTCTCTGTTCTTCATTAATTGATGCATTTAACTGCCCTGCTCTGTGTTAAATGTCTTGGAAGGTACTGCTGATCCAAGGTCAAATAAAATAGGTCCTTTGTTTTCGAAGACCTTATAATACCATTAGGAAGAAAAGCAAATTGGGCTGAGCCCAGGTGGCGTAGTGGTTGTGCGCGGGACTGCGGCCCACTGGGACGGAGGTTCAATTCCAGCAGTGGGGCTGGGCCTCCTACTCCCACCGCCGGAGAGCAGTGATGCCTCCCCCCCCCAAATAAAACAAACAAACAAACAAAAAGAAAAACAAATTAACAAAAATATTTAGAGGATCATTGACATAACATTGTGAATAATGAAGTAGCATTGTGAAGGAGTTGCAACAGATGACAGATGAAATAGAGTTGACTAGGGCAATAATATTAAGATTAAGGATAAGTATAAGCCAAGGAAAATAATATATTAATAGCATAAGACAGATAAGATGGAGCACAATATTGGAGTGGTTGCAGGAGGTGTGAGAAGAAAATTGCAGAGGTTAAATGTGTTCTGTGTTTCTATCTTAGATAATTGGATGTTCTTGTTAATATATGTAAAAGAACACAAAATGAAAATGGATTTAGAGCAAGAGTTAGGATGGAACATTGAGAGTCAAGTTTCATATTTGCTCTTTGGTGAGCTTGATGATTAGGCATAGATGGCCAATAAGATTTCAGTATCTAAACCTGATGGTTACGTGAAATAGCTCAGTCCTGGATAAAGAATCAAGGGCTTCTAGCTTATTTGTAGTAGTTAACACTTTAGAGGAGGATGGATGGATGGGATCATCCAAGGTTATGAGAAGCTCCAGAGAAACAGCCATATGTAAGTATTGAAGAGAGAAGCAATGGAGGAGACTAAGTTAGATCTCTGTATGCAATGCTTTTTTAAAAATAACTTCTTGTACAATTTGGTAATCAGACTCCACTCCAAAATTCCAATCTTACCTTAGAAATCTGGAAGATGGACTCTGACTCAAACATAATATGGGAAAATATTATGAGCAGACTGACTGAACTGAGGGGTATGTCCTAAGTAATTTTCTCAGGAAATGAAGATGATATGAAGAAGAAACGGTAAAATTTTGGTGGAACAGGATGGAGGAGTGGGAGGTTATTGTCACAAATGATATGGCATATAGATCAAATGTCCCTCTGCTCAGGAAAAAAGATAGGGTCTTCTTTGGATACTGATTACAACACAGGACTTAGTGGTATGTGTGTTTTTTGTATTTGGGGTATACTTGCAAAGCTTACATTTATCATTCGTAATATCAGTTGGCGATCTTGTTCATTCTTTAAAGAGAAATATACAGACTGGATGTCATCTGAATGCTTACAAAAGAGAGTTTAATCATCTAAAGGCTAGTTTATAGAGGTCTTACTTACAAAGATCTGATATAATTACTCCATACATTACTGTGTCCTCTCTGAATAATTGATATTACTTTAGCAAATTTGATCCTTAGCCAAGTCATTTTTTCCATTGGAATTTCAGTTGAATATGGTTGTGAGCACATTCTGTTCATGACCAAAGTGTATTACTGGTTATGACATATCAAATAAATACAGTTGTTATGGCATATTGAGATATAATTTATATACAAAAAAATTCACAATCTTCAATCAATTATATCAACTGTCCCAGTATCCACTGAGTTTTTGACATTGGGAGCCCTTGAGGCATTCTCTACTCAGTAAGGTCTTCTTGCTAACTCAAGGATTTAACTCACGCTCCATAATACATAGTTCAGTGTTCAAGGTCTGTTACTTGACCCACCTTCTTTTCCTGGTCTGAACGCCTGGCTTATCATAGTTTACTGATCTCAGTGGTCAGTCTCCTTCTGTTACAACATCCTGTCCACAATAATTTGAGTGAATTTGAAGAAATGATATTCGTGATTCATATTCTGCATTCCTATCAGACAGTATGCTCTCATATAAGAAGTATATTTGTTGCCCAAATACATAGATTTAAGAATTATTTGATTAACAAATTAATCTCACTACATTAACTTTTCCATTCTTGTGGGAACAGGTCCAGCACACAGGGAAGTGAAGGAGATGGAGCCACCAACAGACTCCGGAGACCAGGTGCAGATCAAGCTTTATTGCAGCTTTTGAAGGCTTATATAAGTTTCATTTACCAATAAGATCATAGTTCCTGGTTTCCAAACATTTTCTTATATGGTCATGGGCTTGCAGCATGCAAAACGATTAGCACACACTGAAGCTATGTAAATGAGGTGCTACCGGTGGCTGACTTATGTAAATGAGTTGTAACCGGCTGAGCCAGCAGTCCAATCACATTACAGAATTTTGCCATTCAATCATTACAGGATTTTAGCTGTTACTATGGGGAAATTGGAAGTATTCTGATATGCTGTGTTTTAGAGGGTTGAAGTGGAAGGCTGTCAGATGAGCTGGCCTGGCATTTTATAAGACATTGCAAGCACGGGTTCCAGCTACCTAAGGGCATGGATACCCAGGGGCTTCAAGACCACTCCAGGAGACATGGCAGCATTCTGCACTTTCTATGCCTTTTCCCCAGATCCATAGGCCCTGCCAAGAATGCACCCACACATCCCCCATCCAGTTAGACTATATTGGACAGTGTTATCAAATTAATTCCAAAGTCTCAATAATGACATATCTCTTAATCACTAGACATTTCTGTTGTGGGTGAAGAAGGGGACCTGACTCACATCATCACTTGAGGGGCAGATAGAGGCACAATCTTATAACTGCATCATTCACAATTAAACATCACTTTTAGAAGGAAAACTTTTTCTGTCTTTCCAGATTAAGTGTAGTATACTTTCATAGGAACTGATACTTAAGAGTAGTTACCACAGTGGTATTTAAATTTTAGAAGGCATTGGCAGTTAAGTCGTAGAATGATTGCCTTAATTTGTGGCCAACACACTTCAGACCCAGCCATCATACGAAATTCAGTTATAATGCTGAACAGGATCCAGGACAACTTCCAGACAAATCAGGAATAAATACCTAGAAATTGACTTCCAAATACCAGGCAATCAATGGTCTAAAGATCACACTGGTTCAATCACCAAACTCTCGGCAACCAACCAGGCAATATTTTGTGCCATTACGTATGAGGTTACCATGAGTCAGCGTCTGATTTAATGGTTGTTAAAAAACAATTTAAATGATGATGCTACATTCCAAAATGGGAGTGTTTGTGTTTGCTCTTCAAAAATTGTTTCTCTACTAGTATCTTTTCTTCAGATGTCCTGGTGGTGATGTTGGTTATGGCTTGGACCAACGGTTTGAACCTACCAGCTGGGAGGAAGAGGAGAGTACAGAATACCATAAAGGTTTATGGCCACAGGACCTCAGAGAGGGTCAGATCTCCCCTGTTTTTAGTGTTGTTGTGAGTCAAAAATGACTTCATGGCAGTGAGATCCTTTCTTCCTCACGAGAACATTAAATCCTAAAGACCCAAGACAGCCGTTTACCATGGTACATTTAATTACATGATCTCCTAAGTGTTTGGAATGGTACCCGTGTATCATCACTGGGAGAATAAGAAGATTGTTGTCTCTGACCCATGGTTCACAGGAGGGATCCTGATAGAGAGAAGATGCAAGCTGAGGAGAGGGCCTGGCACTTAGTAGGACATGGCTCTAAGTCTCCTTGGAAGAAAAACCAAACCAAAACAAAAACTCACTGTTAATGAGTTGATGTCAATCCATAGCAACCCTACGGGACAGGGTAAAACTGCCCCTGTGAGTTTCTGAGTTGGGAACCCTTTACGGGAGTAAAACGGCCTGTCTTTCCCCTGTGTAGTAGCTGGTGGGATCTGAATTGCTGACCTTGCAGTTAGAAGTTCAATGCTTAGTCATTATATCAGCAGGAGCCAGTGCATGTTAGATTAGCGAGAAGGAAACATGCAGATAATTTAATCTAATAGTTTTCAGCCCTATTTAGGTATCAGAATCTCTTGAGGGGCTTGTTTAAAAAATCAGGTTCATATACATTACCTCTGGAGAATTTGATTCAATTCATCAAGCATGGTATCCAGTAGAATATATATTTTTAAACAAGTCCCTATAGTGATTTTGATGCAGACATGTAATTACTGTGTTCAGTCTACAGGCAGGCATTGGAGTATCGCTGTTCACGTTGAAACCCTTCATTTTCACATTTGGAGTAGCTTTAAACCCTAGATTCAGAACAAAATTCAAGAGGAAGTTTTTGTTTGTAACCCAATATCAAATTTTGTTGGTTTCCTGCAAAGAAAGAAGTTACCTTTCCATTTGAAAAAAAAAAGATACGAACCAAGATTAACTTGAGTCATACCCAAAGCTTGATGCTTTCCAAAGTCCTCTTTAGCTCTCATATTCTGAAAGCTTGCTTTTTAAAGCCAGCTTTTCACTCCAAGTGAAGGAAAGGATTTGGGGTAAATGCTCCTGGGAATTAGACCATCTTTTCAGGTAAACACACACACACACACACACACACACACACACTCTGGGATTGAGAACAGAAATACAGCTGATTTGCATGGAAAAGACTGTAATATTGCAGTTGCTTTGAATCTTTAATGAACCAACTAGTCACAAAAACATTTTAGGTATGTGTCAATGTCTACTACCAGGACAGGTCAACTGTAAAATTCTAGGATTTTAATGTTGCATTTCTTGTTTTAAGTTGGATTCTTCTTTGCAGGATTATATTTCTTTCAAAAGAGATCAAACCTAGAATCTTAGTCATGCTCTGAAGTTCCCTGGTTTATTTGTCTGAATAATAAAGTGTAACTTACTATTAGGGTTTGCACAGAGAGCTCAGAAAGCATGCTGTGGAAGATAGGGGTGGCTCAGTGGAGAGTGCAATTGTCTGGTTTACTTTCAAAATTGCTACTCCATTTCATTGGCAGTTAGGGAAGAAGGTATTTCCTTGATACTGGAAGTTTAAAAAGTGTTTCCAACACAGTTCCAAGGTTCAATTCCTTCACCCGTTCCAGGAAACAATGTTTTCTTTTCCCCCTCATAGTTTCCAAGATGAAAACATGTATGTGTTAGATTCAAAACCAAACTGACTGCCATTGAGTCGATTCTGACTCAGAGCGACCCAAAAGGACAACGTAGGGCTAGTTCTCTGCATTTCTGAAATGATACATATTGATGGGAATAGAAAGTCTGGTGTCCATCTCATAAACTTGTAAAGTATATTTTCTGGACAGATATTGCCCCAAATAAACTCTAATGTACACTAGACCTTCAAAGTGATATGTAAAATAAATTTGGTAGCTCTCCATGTTTCAAATCCCATCTTATAAATTTCCTCTGAATAGAATCTTATTAAGGGCTCTAAGAAGTCTTTGTGCAACCCAGTAACCCTGACCCTATATGCATGACAATTTCCCACCAAGGAATCCCTTTAAAATACTTGGGTTCACTATTTAGAAAATGCATTCAGAACCTGAAAGGTATCAGAGAAAGGGCATCTAAAGATCATGCAGTATAACACCAAACTTGCATTTAGGACTTACATATATAGGAACGCTTAATGTTTCTCCAATTAACTGGGACTGAGGGAAAATACTGACATTTCATTATTATATATCTCATACCATTGTATAGTAATGGAGACTGACATTTCTGTAACACTTTCTTTATAGTATGTCTATGAAGCAACATAAAATAAGAGAACAACATTAGGTTAGGAGTCCAAAAATGTTTCACTCTGCCTATAACCATGTGCCATTACACCAATGGGTGGACACCCCTGGGTATCAATTTCTTAAACTCAAAAGCAAGAACAGCAACACTTAATCACAAAGCAGGGTTGCTGAGAGCCTCAAATCACCAAATGTACTGGACCACAATTTGCTACCATTCTGTGAGAGCACAGACAACAGTAGGGACAGATTCTTAGGTGAAAGCTAGGTCCAAGATTGAACTCAGAGTGAGCCAAAAGGACAAAGTAGGGCTCTGTTTATATGCCATCATTGTTCTATAAGGACTTGTAGTTAAAGAATGAGAAAATGTACCATTTACAGCTCCATTAAAAATCATTTTATTGGGGACTTGTACAAGTCTTATCACAATCCATACATCCATTCATTTTATGTCAAGCACATTGATACATTTGTTGCCATCATCATTCTCAAAACATTTGCTTTCTACTTGAGTCCTTAGTGTCAGTTCCTCATGCTCCCCCTCCCTCCCAGGCCCCCTTCCTCATGAATCCTTGATAATTTATAAATTATTATTTTGTCATGTCGTACACTGTCCAACATGCCCCTTTACTCACTTTTCTGTTGTCTGTCCCTGAGGGAAGGGGCTATATTTAGATCCTTGTAATCAGTTCCCCCTTTCTATGCCATCTCCCATCCCTTCTCCCAGTATCACCACTCTCACCATTGTTCCTGAAGGATTCATCTGTCCTGGATTCCTTGTGTTTCCAGTTCTCATCTGTACCAATGTCTACCCTCTGGTCTAGCCAAGATTGTAAGGTAGAATTGGGATCCTGTTGGAGGGGAAGGCATTAAAGAACTAGAGGGAAGTTGTATGTTTCATCGGTGCTATACTGCACACTAATTGGCTCTTCTTCTCCCCAAGATCCCTCTGTAAGAGGATGTCCATCTGCCTACATATGGCTTTGGGTCCCCACTCCACACTCCCCCTAGTTCACTAAAATATGATTTTTTTTCCTTTGATGCCTGATAGCTGATCCCATGAAGAAACTTCATGGTCACACTGGCTGGTGTGCTTCTTCCATGTGGGTTTTGTTACTTCTCTGATAGATGGCTGCTTGTTGATCTTCAAGCGTTTAAGGCCCCAGATGGTATATTAGATCTCAATTTTTATAAAGTCCTAGTTCCTTCATTTTCTCATTTGAAGAAGGTTGAGGCAAGGAGACCACAGGTAATAGATGTACAAGCTGTGATCTTCTTCCTGTACCCCAGCTTCTCATACCGTGTCTTAGAAAGTGATATGGCAAGCCTTTCTCTCATCATTCTTCTCAAGTTAATAGCCCATTTTCCACAAGATTGACTTCTTGGAAAGATCACACAAGGGACGTCTGTTGGCACAATGCAGTTGCTAACTAAAAGGTTGGTGGATTAAGCCTATTTACCAGTTCCGTGGGACGAAGAGCTAGATAACTCTGTGGGACAATTCTCTGTCACTATGAATCAAAATAGACCCAACAGAACCTAGCAACAAGCAGTTCACATGTTGAGACTACAGACATAATGGGAACCCACTCCACCCCCTCAGTTCTCATAGTTGACAGAAAGACTTGAAATGAAGTCATGGAGATTTCTGTCCCACTTGGTGTCTGGGAAGAGTAGATATCTGAGCTGACCAGACCATGGGTCTAACAAAGGCTGTCAATTCTTTAGGGTTCCTGGATTGTGCAATTTAAATGACAGCTCCTTCTCTAGGGCTTTCATGTTTAATAAGATCCATCCATCCATGGTGTGGAGAGAAAGGAAGGACTTTCTACTCCCTTAAAGAGTTAGAGTCTGGGAAGTTCATGGGGAGATGGCGGGCTCATCTATCCTGTCCTAATTGGGTCGCTAAGATTTCAAATCAAGTCAATGGCAGCAAGTTTGGTTTGCATTTTGGAATCCATCACACGCTCTTGGAAGTAATAGATTTGCTAGGATCTGATTTTTAAAATAGTTGTCTTCTCTGTTGCCTTGCAATGATCAGCACTGTAACTGAATGTTTGTTCTCAGTTGTATTCTCCAAATGTTATGCACACAGCTAATGGGAGGCAGAAGTGAAATGTGAGCCTAGCTGGTCTGACCCCAAAGATTTTATAGTTATCAATGATGCTAATCTCCTTCCTGGGTTATGGCTAATATATTCCAAGAGCTCAGAGATCCAAGGTCTTTTGAGAGAGAGAAAAAAAGAGGAAGACCAACACACCTGAGTAGCTGCCTGAAGAAAAAGCGGTGAGAGAGTTGGAGATGCCACTGGTTATAGAGTAACACACGAAGACAACCAAGAGGCCCAGTGGAGACTTTTATGAAATGTTGCATGCTGTGAGAGGTTATTCTCCTTAATCTCCATCCCCAACCGAACCAACTCTTATGAGAAAAAGCTCAACTCATAGAGCCTACCTCACCTTGCCCTTCCCATGCATTAGTCTGAAGATAGTTTTCTCTGTTATACTGCTAATCTACCATGGTATAGCAAATAACTCACAATGTTAGAAGGTTAAGCCATTACACATTTATTACTTAACAGTCTCAGTAGTTCACAAATCTGACCATGGTTTGGTCTTCTCCTCTTGTTCAGAGTCACTCACAAGATGAAAACAAGGCGATGTGGCCAGGGAGCATCATCATTTTCAGGTTCTGCTGTGGGAGAATCTCCAGTCAAGTACATGTAGTGATGGTTAGCAGGACTTAGCTTCTTCTGTGTGGGCTGGAGGACCATGGTTTTCAGTGCTTCAATGGCTATTGAACAGAGACCACCCACCTTCAATTCCTTGTCACCTAGGTCTGTCCACAGGTCAGCTCCCCATATGGCTGGCAGTCAACTTTGACAATTTGAGAATATGAAAGAGGGCAAGAAAGAATATGCAAAAAGATGGAAGTCATGATTGTTTTGTTTCTGTGTTAATATCTTATGTTCATTTTTGTTAGTATTTACACAGCATATTAGGTTCCCATTTAACAATAGCTATACATTTATTCAGTGATACTGGTTATATTTCATATAAATAAATATATCTCTACATTTGTTCTTATTGGTGCTATTGTAAAATTGGATAGCTTATCCCTGACCCTAAATGTTTTCTTGTTTTATGTATTTATGGGCGGCATCATTTTTTTTAAGCTAAGGAAGAAAGTTATATAGGAAGGTCTCAAAAAGAATAAATTGACTCCTCCAATCCATCCAGACCCCTCTTACATATTGCCAATTGGACAAGCAATAGGTAGAATCACGTTCTATAATTAAAGTTGTCACATTCCCATACAGTAACAAAAGGCATCATAATCTCATCATAATGACATCAAATGCTTAAAGCAATAAAGGATATTCCCAGCTCTTCATATTCAATTCAGGTCTCTATGAGGACTGTTGCTTGCTGTGTTTATTCACATTCGGGTGATAGGTGTGTGGAAATCACAATATCTTCAAAATTTTTCCTTATAAATGGTATGAATCACTGTTACCCACATTGTTATTGCTAATGCAAGTCACATGGTGACATCTAATATGAGAGCTTAGAGATATACAAGTACAACCTTATCATGTGCTCAGATATAACGCAAATCTAAATCCACTGTCATTGAGTCAGTTCAGATCCATGGAGACATTAAATAATATTTTCAAGATTATGAATCTTTATGAGAGCAAATAGCCTCATCTTTTTCTCATGGAGCAGTGGGTGGGTTTGAACCACCTACACTTGTGGCTAGTAGCCCCACACCTAACCCACAATGGTACCAGCGTTCCTTTACTGAGAAAGGAGATGTGCTCTATTTGTGACAACCCTGTAAGCATGGATCCTGGTCAGTAGTCCAAAGAGTAGTCCAGCTCTTTGCCAAGTATTCTTCAAAGTATTCTGAAACACACCATTCCAAACTGATTGACTGTGTAAATGAAGAAAAATGATAGCACCAAATGGGTCAGGCACACGGTAGTACTCAAAATATCATCCTTGCTTTTCAACACTTCAAGAGAAGAGTACAGGAGATTCACATCATGCAATGTGTCTTTTGATTCCTTGACTGCTGCTATCATGAGCAGTGATTATGGGTTAAAACAAGATGAAATTCTTCACAACTTCAATCTTACCTCCCTTTATCATGGTGTTAGTTAGTTGTGCAGTTGTGAGGATTTTGGTTGTAACCCATACTGCATGGTCAGCAAGTACTTCCTCACTGTCACCAAACCAGGTTGTGCCATCTGCATATCACAGGTTGGTAATAAGCCTTCCTCTGATTTTTTTTAAATTCACTTTATTGGGAGCTCTTACAACTCTCATCATAATATATACATACATATTTTGTCAATAATTGCATAATTTTCTGGGGTGTGTCTCCTACAACTCATCACACTGCGTACATACATCCATTGTGTCAAGCACATTTGTACATTTGCTGCCATCATCATTCTGAAAATATTTGCTTTCTACTTGAGCCCTTAATATTGGCTCCTCATTTTCTCCTCCCCCTCCATTCCCCATCTCTCATGAACACTTGATAATTTAGAAATTATTGTTATTTTGTCATATCTTACACTCTCTGATATCTCCCTTCATCCACTTTTCTTTTGTCTGTCCCCCAGGGAGGAGGTTATATGTAGATCCCTGTATTCAGTTCCCCTTTCTATCCCACCCTCCTGGTATTGTCACTCTCAGCACTGGTCCTGAAGAGGTCATATGATCTGGATTCCCTGTGTTTCCAGTGCCTATCTGTACCAGTGTTTGGTCTAGCCGGATTTATAAAGTAGACTTGGGATCATGATAGTGGGGGTGGGGAGTGGAGAGGAAGCATTTAGGAACTAGAAGAAACTTGTATGTTTCACTGTTGCTGCATGGCACCCTGACTGGCTCATCTCCTCCCTGAGAGCCTTCTGTAAGGGAATGTCCATTACCTAGAGATGGGTCTTGCATCCCCACTCTACAGTCCACCTCATTCACATTAATTTGATTTTTTTGCTCTTTGATACTTGATACCTGATCCCTTCGAGACCTTGTGATCACACAGGCTGGTGTGCTTTTTCTATGCAGGCTTTGTTGCTTCTAAGCTGGATGGATGCTTGTTTACTTTCAAGCCTTTAAGATCCCAGATCCTATATCTTTTGATAGCGGTGAACCATCCACTTCACCACATTTGCTTATGCACTCACTTTGTCTTCAGCAATTGTGTCGGGAAGGTAAGTATCATGGAGTGCCTGCTTAATAGAACAAAGTATGGTTGCATCAAGGGAGTACTTGAGTGGAGGCCCAATATCCACCTGCTTTCTTAATACTAAACCTATAAATATATGCACATAGATCTATTTCTGTGTCCTCATACATAGTAGATTTACATATGTATGTGCCTTTATTTATAGCACTATAAATGCCTTTGACCTCCTAGTTCTTTCCTCTATTTCCTTTTCCTTTTCTCTTGTCCCACTATCATGTGTAGGCTTCATTTGGGATTCAGTAATTCCTCTTGGTTACATTATCCTTGACCATGCCCTACTAGGCCTCTTACACCCTCCATGTCACTGATTTTGGATCACTTGTTGTTGCTTTGTACTTCACCTACATTTGGCACTACCATTTTGCATCACTGGGAAGTGAGTCATTCTTTACAATAAACTTCACAAAAATCACTTCCTTTCATTCTTGCTATCTCTTAGTCTGAATTGAGTCAAGCCACTTGTTCTCTAACAAGAGAATAGTAAATTGTGGCAATTGGAATGTAGTAATCATTGAGGGAAAGGATAACTCAGAAAGCTGCCTGCCACACCAATCCCCTATTACGTATGTGGAAAATTCTGGACTTTGCTTCTTTTTTTTGGGGGGGGGGCATCACTGCTCTCCGGTGGTGGGAGTAGGAGGCCCAGCCCCACTGCTGGAATTGAACCTCCATCCCAGTGGGCCACAGTCCTGCGCACAACCACTACGCCACCGGGGCTCAGCCCTTGGACTTTGCTTCTTAACAGCATTCCAATCTCAGGACAGTTTTCCCAACCAGGATTTCTCTGTAGTTCATTCTGGTTCCAATCTCTGCTGCAAATTTGCATTTTCACCTAAGCTATGCTACATTGGATCTTTATTTTTTATCTAGAATACCATAAGAAAACCCTTGAGATCTTGTTAAAATGTAGATTTTCATGCAGTCTATCTAAGGTGTTCGTGTAAACTCTCAGAAGGGAGTCAAGCTGGAATGAACTTGTTCAAAGTCTTGGGTGCCAATTCAACTCATTACATCATCAGGTGCCTCAAGTTCTGAAAATTAACAGAATTTCCTAACCTGCTTTCTCCAAATTATCCTCTGGGCTCCATTTCCATCAATGGATTTATTTTTCCTACTTTCTTTTTAATCAGTTGCCTTGCGAAAATACCCTATGTCTTTGACTTTCTTGCCACTTTTAGTATTATATACCAGTGTGCCCGCTCATTATTCTTTGAAGTAACCAGATGCCTGTTACTGTTGTTTAATAAGCAAGGTATATGGGATCTAAAGAAAGAAAATCCCAAACCATTTGTCATCTCACAGAGGAATTTTATGTCATTCACCCCAGATTTTCTCACTAAGAACAAATACACTTTTTATTCTTGAATCATAACAGACTTGCTGTTCCATCAGACAGTGAAAAAACAGTCCCCGAGGAGGAATGAGCCAATTTGGCTTAAGACAGGCCTAGTTTTACATTAAAATAAAACAAATGGAAGCTGTTGCCACAGGAGCTGTATCATCACTAGCATTCTGTGGGATTAATTCTCTATTCATCACAAATCCGACAATCAACTACTGTTTATTAAGCTCCTATGAGCCTGACTCTGTTGTAGAATTTGAGTATCTGATAGAGAAACCTGGGGCTTGCCATCCAAGATCTGATGGTCAGTAGTTCCTTTCAAGGGAACGTCATATTTTGATTGAAATCAAACCCAAGCCTTCGGTTTGAACAATATGGTAGAAACCAGAGCTGTTCCCTCGAGTGAGTAAGTGGACGTAAGCAAAGATTCGGCTGATGTTTACTTTTTTGTTTGTTTGTTTGTTCTTTGTTTTGGGGGCCTCACTGCCCTCTGGTGGTGGGAGTAGGAGGCCCAGCCTTGCTGCTGGATTTGAACCTCCAACCCAGAGGGCCGCAGTCCCGCGCACAACCACTACGCCACCGGGGCTCAGCTCTGATGTTTGCATTTATCTTCATGAATTTATTCCCATTTAGAAGAAGCCTCTCAGTGAGGCAGAGCATGCACACCTTGAACACCCCTCTGATTTATAGTAGTTAGGCAAGACCACTTTCAACTCATCTGCTGGCCCAAGCTGCAGTCTGCCCAGTTTTAAGCTCTTTTGTTGCCATTTCCTCTACAGCTGTTTGTCTGCTTAAAATTCAGTGGCTGATACTTGATTCAGATTTGTAAGCTGTCCGCAGTTCTTCTGTTGCCCATAGTCTTTATACACGATTTTAGAAGCCTACAGTGCCTCCTCTGAATCAGTTTCTGTGCTAAGTGCTCTTTGTGAATCCTAGAATTAATAAGACATGACCACTTCCCTCAGGGAGTGTGCAGTCTGGTGAGATCTGAGGATGGCTAAGATACACAAATTACTCTCATACAAGAAAAATTGGAAACTGGACCATGCCATAGGAATGCTGAAGAATCTTCCGATGGAGTCTCTTGGTTCTGGCTTCCCCAGTGTGTGTGGTACATGGCATCTGCTTATATGAGCATCAACTCTGCCACATGTTTTGAAAGCAAAAGTGTTTAGGTTGCGTGAGTCTATATTGATGCGATGCCCCTTATAGCATTGGCACGGCCTCCATGCTTGCTTATTAAAGAAGCAAGAGCACCCCCACTGCCTTTCACTGGATTCTGACTCCTAGTGAGCTTCAGGGCCAGTAAATATGAATAGAAGCAGATGGCCTCCTTTTCCTCCCAAGGAGTGGCTAGTGGGTTTGAATTGCCAAACTTGTGTTTGTTGCCCAAGGCCTAATCCACAGCATCAAGAAGAGTCCGTTCTTACTCTAGTTAATGTGATTGTTAGCTGATGTTGAGTCAGTTCACAGTCAAAATACTGACTGCCCAGTCCTACGGCATCCTCACAATTGTTCTCTTTGAGCCCACTGTTGCAGTCACCTGGTTGAGCGTCCTCTTTTTTTCTTCTTCTTCACATCACTGCCCTAGGGGGAGTAGGCAGCCCAGCCTTGCTCCCGGAGAGCTGCTGCTGGATTTGAACCATCAAACCTGTTGGCCACAGTCCTGCACGCAACCCCTGGGCCACCAGGGCTCAGCTCTGTGATGTTCTTTCTTGCTGCCCCTCTACTTTACCAAGCATGACAAACTCTTCCAGGTCGGTGCTATTCTCTCCTGATAACATGTCCAAGGTATGTGAGGTGAAGTCTCAATAGCCTGGTTTCGAAGGAGTGTTCTGGCTGTCCTTTTTCCAAGACCGATTTGTTTGCTCTTAGTCCAGCCAGTCCATAATATTTTCAATATCCTTCTCCAACACCATAATTCAAATGTCATCACCTTTTCTGAAGTCTTCCTTATTCATTGTTCATCTTTCACATGCAAATAAGGCCATTGAAAATACCAGGGCATACTTTAGTTCTGAAAGTGATACCCTTGTTCTTTAACATTTAAAAGAGGTGTTGTGTAATAGATTTACACAGTGCAATATGTCACTGGATCTCTTGACTGTTGAATTTCATGAGCATTGATTATGGATCCAAGCAAGGTGAAATCCTTGACAAATTCAAATTTTCTCTATTTATCAGGATATCTATTGGCGTGCTTTGGAACAATGTTCTTCTTTACATCGAGATGCAATCCATAATGAAAGCTGCAGCCCTTCCTCTTCATCAGCAAGTGCTTCAAGACTTCTTAACTTTCAAGAAGTAAGAAGGCTCCTGTCATCTACATATTGCAGACTGTCAGTAAATCTTCCTCCAATCCTGATGACATATACTTCTTCATATAATCCAGATTCTCAGATGATTTTTCCAGCATAGAGATTGAATCAGTGTGGTGAACACATACATCCAATGTGCAAACGTTTGCTAATTTTAAGCCATGCAGTGCCATCTTGCTCTCTTTGAATGACTCCTCTTGGTCTATGTTTTCTGGAAGAGCATAGTTTAGTGTTCTGGATTTCCCAGTCTTCCTAGTGTTGTAGGTAGGTATAATCCATGCACTTGAATATATTTGCATAGTCAATATAACACAAGTAGACATCATTCTGGTGTTTTCCGCTTTCAGCCAAGATCCATCAGATGTCAGGTCCACTTCTGAATCTAGTTTGCATTTCTCACCAATCCCTGTTAATGCACTGTTGCAACCCCTTTTTAAATTAGTTTTAGCAATAACTTACTTACATGTGATATTCATAATATTGTTCCACAATTTGCAAATTCTTTTGGGTCACCTTTAATTCAAATTGGTAGAAATATTTACTCTTGGAGTAGAGATACTGAATCTCTTCCAGCTATTTTGCCAGGTAGCTAGCTGTCTTTTACGTTTCCTGACAGACTGGAAAACCTTTCCAGTGCTTCCTTAGTTTTTACAAGCAGTTCAGTTGGTATTGAGTCAACTTCTAGAGGCTTGCTTTTCCTCAGTTCTCTCAGTGTAGCTTGTACTTCTTCCTTTAGGTGCCATTGGTTATTGATCATGAAATGGTTGAATTTGGGTCAGTTCTTTTGGTACCATGGCTGCGTACTCCTCATATCTTCTTAGGTAATTCCCACATCATTCAATATGCTGCCCATGGAAATATTTCAACATTGTAATTTGAGGCTTGAAATTTTTGTTATAATTATTTCAGTTGGAGATATGTTGAGCATGTTCATCTTTGGGGTTTTATTAAACTCCATATCTTTGCACATTTCATTACAATTCCCTGTCTTCTGGGGCTGCCCTTCAAAATGTTCTCTTACTTCATAAGTTTCTACATTTTTAGATTTGCTTCTCTAAGGTCAGAAACAAGTTTCAAGGGTCTCTTTAAACAACCATTTTGATCTTTATTTCCATTTTAATAACATTTTGCTTCCTTCATGTTTGATGTTCTCCCACAGCATCCTAGGTCTTCTCTAATTAGTCTTCAAAGTACCAAAATATTTGAGATGTTCTCTTTATGGAGGTGGAATATGCTTAAGGCTTTTCTTTGACTTCCGTGTACTTGTTTTAATTTCCTTCTTTTTCACTATGAAATTGCAGTTGAGCAATTTATGATCTCTTCTGTGGCCAATCCCTCACTGATGATATTGTACTTCTCCTTTATCTAAAGTGACCAGATTTTAAGCAGAACACCATTGATCAGGTGCGGGGGGGGGGGTTCTTGATAAAAAATTTGGTCTATATGGAGCAACAAACGTTTTCCTAGAATGCAAAAATAGTATTTTTAGTAATATATTTGTTTAATTTTAAAGTGCTGTGGGATGTTGTTAAATGGTTTTTAAAAAGTGGGATATCTGGTCACCTTGCCTTCCTTCATCTCTTCCCATAGATGCTTCCAATATGATTCTTAAACATCAACGGTGGCAAGGTCCATGTGTACAGTCACTCTTTATGTTGTCAGAAATATGTGTGTAAATGAAGAAGTTGTTGGTCTTACACAGCTCTATTTTGTGAACTCTAGCATCATTCTTATTACTAGGGCCATTTTCCCCCAACTACTGTTCCTCCCTCTCTTTTTTTCGACCTTTTCATTCCAATTGCCAATAATCATCAATGTATCTTCATTGTATGCTTGTTCAAGTCCAGGCTGAATATGCTGGTAGAATTCTTCAATTTCTTCATGTCCAGCTTTAATGGTTGGGGAGTAAATGCAATAATAGTAATATTAATTGGAATTTATTATCAGAGTATTGGTAGCCTATCACTGAAAGTTTTACTCCACCATGTCATTAAGATAAACGCTATTTTGAGGAGGTTTAGTGCATTCCAACTTGACCATTCATCCTCTGGTGCTAATTGACAATGTTCCATTACTGTTCATAAAAATTTCAGTAGTCATCCTTCAGATGTCAACAGTTTATTCCTTAATAGTCTTTTCTCAGCTGCAAGCTCTGCTTAACCTGGATGACTCTGCTGATACGTTAAGTACTGGTGTGGGACAAACTGACAGGTGAGTGGTGGTTTGTCTTCCTAGTAGCCAATTAATCTCTGATTTGCCTCAGATGCCCCAAGAGTTTCATTTCCTCATGGACTGAATCTATGTACACTGGACCAATCTCTTCCAAAAGACTTTTGTTGTAGCTAGCAGTGGCAAGAAATCACCTGCCAAAAAATAAAGAATGCATCTTCACCTTCCAATAAGCACAGCTGTTCTCTTCATGGCCATCCAGCAGACTCTTCAGCTAAGACCAGACTGTCTTAGCCAAGAAGAGGCCTGCTGACACCAGATCTAATCTTTTTTTTGTGGGTACCACTGCCCCCTGGTGGGAGTAGGAGGCCCAGACTTGCTTCTGGAGAGCCACTGCTGGACTTGAACCGCCAACCCCGGAGGCCGCAGTCCCGCACACAACCACCACGTCACCGGGGCTCAGCCCCAGATCTAATCTTTATGGACAGAATTACCAGCAATTTAAATAGAGCCATTGGCCCCAGTATTCAGTCCCTTCTTCCCCATGAATATGGCTTTCTTTCTTTCATCCTTGCAAACCTAAGAACGTCTCATTAGAATAAATAGTTTAATACACCAGAAAGTAGAATTTCTGTGATGACAGTTGGATCGTAAAGAAAATGTGATAAGACAGTAGGGAGGAGACAGTGCCTGGCTGTGCTTGTCTGAGAACAGCCATCTGCAACAAATAATGTGTGGCTCTGAAAACAAGCCTGTAAAATACAGCCCTTTCTTACCATGGTGGTATATCTACCTGTCAGGAAAGAGACACTGCTGGACCAGGTTTTCTCAGACCGTGAGGATTGCTGCACATTGGTGCTTTCTAAGGAGTCCTGCCAGCGTAATATTCACACATTGAGCTGCAATTCAGTAGCTCAGAGCTTCACAAACAACAGAAGTTCCAAGACAGAAATCTCAGGCTTTCCACTTTTGCAAAGAGTTTCGATCTCGGAAACTCAAAACTCCCGTTCTGCCCCAATCTATAGGGTGGCTTCGAGTTGGCATAGATTCCATGGCCGTGAACTTGTTTATGTCTTTGTTTTCTTTTGTCAGGGGCTGCTTTTTAAGAGATTGCCAATGGCCATGATGAAGAGGGAGTGATCAAGCACTCCTAGCCTCTTCATGTTGCAGGGGTCAGAGAGTTGCCTGCTATGGTGTGGGAGCAGAGAACCCTGTGAGGCAGGGGTAGAAATGGGCTGGCTGGAATGTCATGAGGGCGAGAAGGACAGAAAGTCCTTGACCGACTTTTGATCATACGGCAGAGTGGAGCTCTGTTGTACAGATTACTTTCCAAATGAGGGTGGTCCTCGTCCAATCCATTGAGGACCAGAAGAGCAAAAAGGTTATTCTTTCCCTAGGATACATTCTGCCTTAAGATTTTAGAGATATTTTGTCTGAACTTCTTCAGACTTCACTTCTCGTGTCTTTTGACCTATGTTATTTTGGGACACAAGCCTAAAATAGTTCCCCAGTCATGATTTCAGACCTGCCCATCCCTTACAGTCATATGAGCTAATTTCTTAAAAGAAAGTTGTGTGTGCATATACAAATATGTATATGTGTATGTGTGTGTGCTTATTTGTGTGTGTATCACCTCATTCTGTTTCTTTAGAGACCAGTTTTTGTCCCTTGTCCCTTGTAATTCCAGCAACGGATTTTTTTTAAAACAGAGTCTTAGCCCTCTACCTGGCACTGCCCAATTTCATACAGCCCCAGTGCTTGCTGGCAATGCAAAGAAGCAAACTCACATGGAAGGGTGTATTTCTCAGGGGCATAGAAGGAAATGATGTGAAATATTTTAACTCCTCTGGATCGAAAAACTTAACATGATAAATATGACATAGAGCGCTTTATGCCTTTTAGGCACTCTTTTATGGGCTTTTAAGATACTTGAACTCTTTACATTCTCACAACAACCCAATGAAGTTGATGTGATCATTCCCATTTTCAAATGAAAAAAGTGAAGTACAGAGATTTTAAGGCACTTGCTCAGGGTCATGCAGCTAGCAGAAGCTGGCACTTGGTTGTATTCACGGTTACTTTAAATCAAATCCTGCAATTCATAAGGCCAGCACTTCACAAGCAACAGAAGTTCTAAGGGAGAAAGCTGAGGCTTTTGACTTCTGTAAAAAGTTATAATCTCTCATAGCCACAGCTCTTGTTCTACTCCACCCTACGAGGTTGCTATGAGTGTGAAGAGATTCAATGACATTGAGCTTGTTAGTTTGTTTGTTTGGGGAGAGTTTTTTAAGAACTTGGCAATGGCCGTGATGAGAGGGAGTGGTCACAGAGTATTAGAAAAATTGTGAAATGGATGTTTTCTTTTTTTTCCCCCTCACTACTCTTTCCAATGTTCACCTCCTTGCCAGCCTCCAATTATTTTTTTTTCATATTCTCTAATTCCCTCCTCAAGTCCAGTAACCTAACTCAGCTCTTTAGTTTCCCAAGCATCACTGAACACCCAAGGGCAGAGGTTCTAATGAGATCTTCTCTGCTCTTCAAACTGCTGAAACAGGAGCTACCTTGCTCAGCAAGAGATCTGAGGTTATCTGTATGTTTGTGCATGTGTGTGTGTGTGTGTGTAAACACTCCAAGGAAAATTGATGGATAGTTGATCCAGTCACGGAATGATGTCTGACAGTTCTTGTAAGCAAAGTAAATAAATAGGAATATGTGAAATGAGTAAACATGCATAAAGTAAACAGGAGGTTTGCCAACCTCCTCCAACCCCCAACACAACCCCTAGAGGTAAGTTGCCTACTGAGAGATCCTGTTAAATGGAGCTCTATGAAAACCGTGTTTGACTCAGGAGAACACATTCCCTTAGCTGCAGACTCCTGAATGGAATCTCTCCTATGTGTGTCATAATTAATACCTCATTTCTACTGAGTGTAATTGGCCTGGAACGCAGGATGATGCTCAGTATCTCTTGGGCTTGTTTGTACAATAAGATTTCAGCCCAAGCTACAGGAGAAGAGTTTGTCAGCAGCAAGCTGAAAGCCTAAGAAATAAAGCTATTATTATCAAAGGGTAGGAGAGCAGAACAATGCTTTTGGAATGAGCAGAGCATTCGAAGAAATAAGTAGATGAAATTATGCAGGTTTTTGGTTCTTGATATCTCTTTCCTTTAGATAAAGATGTTGGGAGGGAAAGAGCGGCCAGACTTAAACCCTGTGCTCCAGGATTTGAATGCAGTATGATGGCATGGAGCAAGAAGTCAGTGGAAGGGTCTGAGGGCACAGCCCCAATCCCAACTATATGGACAGCCACACCTCCCCCAAGAAGAATTTACTTTAGAAGACAACACTGAACTGCAGCTCAGAGAGAGAAACATGTCTGAACAGACTTGAAGGTAAACAAGTGGTAATCTAGCTAAGAAGCAACAAAGCCCACATGGAAGACGCACACCAGTCTGTGTTATCAAGAGGTGTTGCAGGGTCAGGTAACAGGCATCAGAGAACTAAAAATTATATCATTGTAAATGAGGGAGAGTACAGATTGGGGAATGAAAGTCACTTGTAGGGACATCCCTTTACAGAAGGGTTGTGGGGAGGAGACAAGGCAGTCAGGGTACAGTGTGGCAATGCAGAAACATACTATTTTCCTCTAGCTCTTCAATGTTTGCCCCACCCCTATTCCATACTCACTATCAGGATCCCAATTCTACCTTACAAATATGGCTAAATCAGAGGATGTGCACTGGTACAGAAAGGAAAGGAAACATGGGGAATCCAGGTCAGATGATCCCTTCAGGACCAGTGGTGAGAGTGGCGATGCTGGGAGAGTGAAAGGAAGGTGGAGTAGAAAGGGGCACTGATTTTAAGGATTATCATATAACCTCCTGCATGGGGTATGGACAACAGGGAAGTGGGTGGAGGGAGACATAAGAAAGTATAAGATATGACAAAATAATAATAAATTATTAAGAGTTCATGAGAGAGGAGGGAGTGGGGAAACTAAGGAGCTGATAACAAGGACTTAAGTAGAAA
>PVJH01006437.1:0-101760 GCA_004026705.1 Nesogale talazaci
AGGGGGGTGTACCCGGACCCTAGACAGGGGAGGAACTGAAAAGAGTTGGGGTCCCTTGTCTTGCCACCAGCCAGCAACATCTAAAACCCAAAAAGGAACATGGGGTCCCAGCTCCCCACCCACTCCCAGGACTAAGGCATTCTCATTGTCAGCTGAGAGAGAGAGAGAGAGAGCCTGGGGGGTTCAATGGAAGGCCCCAGGGTAGGGTTTAGGCCAGCCTTTCAGGAGTCCAGCTTTCCAAGGCTCCTCCTGTGTCTCCCTCGTTTGGGTCCATGGACATGAGGATCCCACTTAAATCCCACTGATCAACACACCCACACTCCCCAGGCCCCAATCAGAAAAGAAAGGTCTGTAAATAAATGGGTTCCATTTCTGCGCCTGTAAACAGTTTTGATTGCTAAATTTACTTGTATCTGTTCAACAGGAACCCCGGGTGGGTGGCCAGCAGGCCTTGTCTGGGGGTGGGTGGGTGGGCGTCCCACCTTCTGCCACCTCCCTACTTCTTCTGGGGGAGGGTTGGTTCCCAGGGAAGGAGCCCTCTGCCCAAGGCTTGCCTCCAACCCTGCCCCCAGTTTCTTTCCAGTTTCAGATGAGTTCTTTAAACAGCCATAGATTTCCCAAAGAGCTGCGTGGACCCCACCCTGACCCCTCCCTGTGTCCCTGAGTCCCACCCAGCGCCATTGGAGCCATTCAGGGAACAGACTGCCCCAGCCAGCCCCGCGGATGCTCAAAATTCTCTCTTTTCAATTGTACCTCATACACCAATGCTATCATTCAACATGATGCCTGATGACAACTCTAACTTTATAACTTACTGACTCAGCCTTAGGTGTCCTGTTTTAATCTAACTCCATTCAGAATAAAGAAATGTTTTGAAGCTACTTGGGGTCCTTTTGCTCCAAATGTTGAAAGGACTTAAGTTTCCTTTTCAAAACTCATTAGATTCTGGACTAATGTGTAACTGAGAAATCTTCTATGCCAAACTTTGAAGTCCAGACCAATTAAGGTCAGGGTGATTTACCATTTATAATAAGTATTTAGCAGAAAATTGGCTTGCAGATATAAATCAAGCTATATTCTTTCCACACAATGAAAGAAGTATAGTCCTCACTCTATGGATATAGGAGGGTCTGCTCCACTTAGAACAAACAAACAAACATTGCTCCTTTAGTTATAGTTCCTATATACACAGGTTTATTTCCAGGAAAATATCTTAAAGCATGTCTCTGTGATCAGTGGATAGGTGGAGGCAAGTTCTTTCTGAAATGCCCTTAGTCATAAAGCCACAAAAGTTTAATTCAGAATAGTAACTTCCTAAGGGATATGCTGGCCAGTTAAACTAAAGATGGAGAGGTCAGAGGTTAGGTAGACAAGTTATTTTGGATGTCTAACAGGTAATTCTGATACATACACACAAAGGGCCCAGGGTTATCATTATCTTCTATTAAGAAGAAGTTTCCAGAAAAAGAAAACTGTGTTGTAGAGAAAAACTTGCCAGGAAAACTGTGCAAGGGATCGCAACCCCCTCACCCCCCCCATCAGTATAGTTTGCTATCTTATTTTTCAAGGGTAGCAAAAGCTGAACTACAAAAATTTCACTGAGAAACCTCCCTTCCCCACCATTCTGACCTTGCCTCTTCAGACCTTTTGATCAAAAAACCTTGAATAATATTTTAAAGAATCAGGGTTTGGCCTGAACCCCAGTGGCGTAGTGGTTGTGCGCGGGACTGCGGCCCACTGGGACGGAGGTTCAATTCCAGCAGTGGGGTTGGGCCTCCTACTCCCACCACTGGAGAGCAGTGATGCTCCCCCCCCAAAAAAAAAAAATCAGGGTTTGTCTTTGAGATGGTGAAAAACTGTACTTGTCACCTGATGAAAATCGCAGAGGGCAGAGCTCTACTGTGAAAATCTAAAGAAATGGAAATGCCAACTTTATGCACCTAGATACAGACTGTTGAGAAATAAAAGCTACAAATTTTTGATAGAGGCTTCTATGATTTGTTCACCAATATCTGTTTTTTATTTTCAACATAGACACATATATAAATATATTTGCTTTTTAATTAGTCATATGGATCATATTATCCCATAAGAACAGTGCCTATGATGTGTCTCACACATAGTCATTATCTTTCTTGAATGGCTAAACGTGAAGGATCAACACACTTTAAGGTACTTAGACTATTTTTTAGATAGCCACTGCTATAACGAAAATAAACACTGGACAACGAATAAAACATCCTCTCTCAACTTCAATGAGATATAGGACCATTGCAATAGACAAATTACCGGAAAAACCAGAGGCTTCTAGCTGAACAATCAGAATTAAGATAAGCATTTCTTAAGTCGTCTGCTCTGACACAGTGCCATTCATCTTGTTCATTACCATATCTTATGTTGTTGATGGTATTTCAAATGAGATGACAGATCAGCAAAAGTCTCTAGTCTACTTGGTGAAATTTGTACTAAATAACAGAATACCACTTTCTTTTATTCTTACTCAACAAAGAAAGATCTGTGCCATGATGTATCTCTTGACAAGCTTTAACCATCACCAAAAAGGTGCTTGGGAGCCTTTCATACTCTTTATGATAAGTGCATTAGGCTGGTTTCTCTAAAAATACAACACCATTGATACCTGTATGAATATAGATATTCATGTCAAGAAATGACTCATATCTTTGTAGAAGTGAGAGCAGTTCAATTCAAGTTCATGGGCCAGATGTAAGCTGAGGTTTCTCCTCATTCCTGTAGCTGCAGGCGCTGATGAACAAACAAGAAGCAGGAGTTGAAGCCAGAAGACCAAGGTGGATGCTGAGATGGATGAATCTGGTATCGGCACAGTGAACCCAAGGTACTCAGTCAGCTGATAACTCTTTGGGATCTGCAGGCAATAGATATAGCAGGAGGTGGAGAAATCGGATGCATGATCCAAAGACAACAGTAGGGCCAAGCTAATTTCCACATGCTGTCAATCTACATTAAGAGTAGAACATGCCCTCAAGAGGTGATAGCCAGATTAAAGAGGTCTATTCACCATGCTGCTTCACCAAAGATCCCATAATGGAGTGGACTGCACATTGCTATATTATAGGAGAATCCTGGCTCATCCAAGTTGACATATAACCAAATTGTCACACTTAATTGGTCCTTTTTAGATACATTTTTAAAACTTGTTGCCAAAAAGCATTTTTCTTGGATATGCACAGTATTGGACAATCATTTCAATTATTATGATAATTGCTGTAGATCTAGTCAAGTGCCATGAGAAATGTTAGTCTGATGCTCACAGTCAAAGTAAGACTCCCTTTAGTATGCACATAATTATTTATCTTACAGAGACTTAGCAAAAAATCTTCTCTTCCTTTTCTTTTTTTCATGCTGAGTATTCCTTATTGATCTTTGCTGCTTAAAACTGACCCTGGATCATCCCTTTAATGTAGGCTTATTTATGATCCTGGTAGCTAAAGCAACTCACCCTGAAAACAAGCCCTCTTAGCCTGGGTGAGGTGAAGAAACAAATCCTAAAGCAAAAGAATGTAAAATGAAAGGCTGAGAAAAGTCAGCACTGTCAACAATGCCGCCCTGGTGGAAATTGATCAAATGGAGGGAATGTGCTTGCTGAAGTGAAAAATAAGGCATTTAGGCCAAGCTCACACCGATCAGTTCTTTCCTCCATCTCTGAGGAAGCTCCGTCTGTTCTCAAATAGAAGACTGTCACACACTCTGCCCCATCTTTGAAAAATAAGTAGATTCATTTTGCAAAATGCTTGCAAAGGTTGCCTATAGGCTATCTCTAGATTAACTGGTACATGACTCTGTTTGCTAATATAGCGATACCTCAGCTGTCAAACTCAGGTAACTCCAGATTCATGTTTGAACACTAAAAAGTTTGGGAACTCAAAACAATTTTCTCATAAGAAATCATGGAAAACTAAATAATTGGTTCTGAGTCCTAAAAATTACACTAGCAAAATCATTATTTTAGGACTTTAATACTATGTAATAGCCTTAGGTTGTGGGGAAAAAAACCCTGAGCAACTACACATAATAAATATAAGACATTAAGTATCTAAACACACTCCAGGATTTAAAGTAACTTATTTTTCACTGGGTTTTGTTGTTTAAAACCCCTTGGGTTTGGGGAGATGGTACATTAACATGAGCATTGCTTTAAAATCCCCACTAGCATTCCCACACAACTGAGTGAGCCTATCTCTCATAGACTTGTGGCACTGCCTTTTCCTCTTTAAAAATGAAAGTCCTATTGGGTATCACTCTCCACCCCCACTCCCAACAATCTGGTGTTATCACAGCTGAACACTCACTGAGAAACGAAGCCCTCAGCCTACACCCAATTTGAAAATTCAGCTATGAACTCATCATTCATCTTTATTTGTACTTGCCCCTTTCCATGTCTCACTACACTGTGTGTGCCTGTTCTCTTGCTGAATTTTTCACACCAGCTATGGCTGGCTTGGAAAACTTCAGGCTGCTCTGCATTCTCTCCAATACATTTTTTTAATTAAATCACTATGGAGGCTTTTAACACTCTTGCATATATCTCAGTTACACTATGGTCAAGGAATTATTTCCTATTTATCCAAATGAAAAGTAACTTTTCAACCTGTTTGATGGTCTGGGTTCTTTATATTCTGGTTAATAATTTCAAATTTTTAGCTATCTCAGCCACTTTAACCGCAGTTTTAAAATGTTGATAATATTGAATTAGCTCTGTTTTATTTCATCACCAAATCATTCGGGCGATGGTCTGATTCAAATTTCACAATGATTGATTTTTTTTACCTCTGTCCTAGCTTTCCCCATATTACTCTTAGCTTCACTGCTGGTATTACTACCTTTCTTTGGAGCCACGATTAATAGTGTAGACAAATAAAGCACAAAATAGCACAGTGATGCCTGCTTTAATGCACTAACGCAAGAATTGTTTGTGTGTGAGGTAGAACAGTGCTTGCACTGAAGAATCACCTCTTTTTATTCACAGCAAGACAGGTGTTTTCAAGTTAGATTTACAGTTGACTATTGAATAAAATTGTAGGAAAGAAAAACAGGGCATTCTACTCCTTGACACTGAAGTCTGGAAAGCCCACAGGGCAATTCTGCCACATCCTACAGGGTCACAATAGGTCGGCATCTACTCGATGGCTGCGAGAGTGTGAGTAAGATGGAGCAAAGTTGCCATCATCAAGCAGATCACTTTCAAACTCTGCTTTTCCAATGGTGCAAAATTTGAAGTTGGAGCTTTTGGAGAACCAAACTATCCCTGTATTTGACTAGTCATTCCTGTTGCTCCAGAGCGTGTCTCCTCTATAAAAGTGTCTGGTCGGGGATGGACTGTCAGGGTCTTAACCCTTCTCACTACATGTACCAGGAAATGAAGGTGACTGTCAAATCTCAGAGCAGACTCCAAGAATAACCATCTTTCCTCGAAACCTTCAATGACTGGACAATTAGGCTAAGGAAAAACAGAAGAGTTATAGAAAATCTGCAGCAACTTCAGCCCCAATCCCTCCACAAGAGAAGCCGCCTATACCTCTCCTTTAAAAACCCACCACTCTCCTCACTAGATATGACTTTCCCTGGGCTACTTGCTATACCACAGAATCTCTCCCAAGATTTTCTTTTCTAGTAGAGCCTCTTAACTTTTTCTTTCTTTGCTTGTCCTGGTGCCTCAGTTTGCCTCTCATTTGGTGCCAAAAACCTGGGAGGAGAGAAGGGGTTCTGACTTGTGCCCCTCCTTCTTGGGCAAGTGTGGCCCTCTCCTCCCTCTCCTATGCCATCAAGTCCTGACTCTCCAAGGCTCCAGTTATTACTCTGCTCTGCGTCTTCTCTCACCTTAACTTCAGCAAATTCTCACTTACCATGTAGTCCCCAGCCCTTTGTCTTTGTGATTACTTCTTAGGGTTTCTGCCAATAACAGGATTGTTGGTTTTGGGATTGGCAGTCACTGGGCCTTCAGACTGGACTAGATTCCAGAAGACATTTTGGGGCCTTTTCTACTTGTTTGTGTGCTTTGTGTTTGCAGTTCTGAAGTGCCTTCTCTAAAATTTTCTACTTCTCCTTTTCTTATCCTGTACAGAGACATCTGACTAACTCTCTATCAGCCGCAGAACAGGCTTCCTTCCCCAGCTTTCCTGTCTGCTGAACAAATTGCAGATGTGCACTGGAGAACTTCCCAATTCTGAGAGTTCAGGACTCTCCCCAGTGTCTCTGAGTATGGTCAGGTTGCCTCAAGACCCAGAGACCTTCCTTTCACTCCAAAGGTGGCTGGGGAACTCAGGGATGCCCTACTTCCATATCTCTTTTTCCACAGTTTGGGACACAATGTGAAACCAACAAACAACCCCCCCTAGGGACAGCCCATGGGGTGTTTGCTGGCCAATCTCTCCAAACTGGGATTGGCCCCAAAGCTACACAATAAGCACCTGGTATTCTTTTGTCACCAGGTGTGGCCTAAATACCAATTAGACAATGACTCGCGCTGGCCAATAAAATGCTACTTTGAATTTCAACATTTTCTGAGACCTTGATAACTTTTGCCAGCATGCTCACAAGTGGGCTGAAATTCCTTATATCCATGATTTTTTTCTTCACTCCCATCTCTCCCTATGTATTACCTTTCAACCCACCAATGTGCTTCTTAACCAGTCCCCTACTCCAGCTCTGCCAATTCCCAAGGAAGAAATTTTGTAACTTTCCCCATAGCCATCCCCTCTGACTCTCTGGATTCACATTTACTGCACCCAAGATATCCTCCACCAAACTCAGCTCCGGCAGAACCTACCTCCCAATCTCCTACCTCACTTTACCTGTCCTCACTATCTCTTGCCATACCAGATGACATCAACCTCTTGTTTGCTCCCTATGTAAAGTCACAGGTGTAGAGAGCCCATTCAGAGATCACAGTCCATTTTCTCTCACTGATTTATCTCAAATAGAAATGTTTCTTGGATTCTTTTCACAGAACCCAACTACTTATGCCAAAGAATTTCATTACTTAACTCAGGTTTATGATCTCACTTGGCATAACATTTATATAGTCTCAAAATCTACCCTTATACCAGAGGAAAGGTAACACATTTTAATAGAACCTAACAACATGCAAACCATATCCATCTTACTGATGTTACTATGCATGTTGGTGCCCATCTTCCCCTTCTCCAATCATGATTATGGACATTAATGGTCATCCCTCCAAGCTTTCAGTCACCCTTCCTCTATCTCTAATTAGAGGTGACCACCCAATTTCTTATTCCTTTTTGATCATCCAGCCAAACTTCATTTCTGGGCAGAGATGTCATTTCCAAACTGAGAGTGACTCATTAGTGGACAAACCAGTCCATTACATCCCTGTTATCATTGACACTTCTGCCTACTGAATCCTCACTTTCCCTCCCTTTCTTCCTGACCCAGGTAGCCTGGTGGTATGGGACACTACCACCCAAGTTGATGCTAATCCCTATCACCCTGTTCTACTCCTCAAAGATACCACTGTTTTCCTATCTCTGCCTCAGTTCCCCATCTCAGTCACAAACCACAGGGGATTAAAACCTATTATACAGTGTCTCCTTGCTAATAATCTCCCTACCCCTATTTATTCTCTTGCAACATTTGGGTTTTACCAGTAAATAAACCTAATGGAACATATCGCCTGGTCCAGGACGCCCACTCTCATTAAGGATGCTGTTATTCCCATACACTCAGTGATCTCCAACCCCTACACTCTTTGTCCCACATTCCCCTTTCTACCACCACTTTACAGCCTTAGACTTAAGGAATGCCTTCTTCACTATTCCCCTTGACCCTGCTTGCCAAAACCTGGTTGCTTTTATATTAAAGTCAGCAGATTTTAACCTGGACACCATTGACTGGGCTGGGGGTGGGCGGTTCTTGGTTAAATATTTGGTCTATATGGAACAACATAAACTTTCATAGAAGGCGAAGAATATTGTAATATATTTATTTTAATTTTAAAATGCCACGGGACATGGTTAAATTGTTAAAAAGCAGGATGTCTGGTCACCTTATTTTATATGGAAGGACACAGGGTTTAAGTGCAAACACATCAGCTATAGGGCCACCACCTGGCCAAATATGACAGGCTGATTTTATCCACATGCCACCACATAAGTGTTTGGACTCTTCAATTCCTCTATCAGTGATAGAGGGTTCAGCACAGACATAATATCTGACAACCCATTCATTTGGGTAAAAGTGATTCAGAATCACACAATCCTGCTCATTGTGTCAGGAATAAACAATAGGACCACCTGCTCTCTCTGTGCCTCCTTTCAGTGCCCTCTATTAGCTGTTGTGCCCCTATTAACTTTTTCTCCCTTAGATAAGTCTGAGAAGTGAAGTGCACCCTAAAAAATATCCCCTATATAACCTTCTCAATCAGCTGCAACAAGCCTATTCCATTTGCAACCAAAAACCTCCAGTCTCAAACTACCAGTGCAACAGCACTCACAGTATACCTGGAGTTCAAAAATTTCCCCAGGTGTGTTCTTTTGGTGCATTGACATTCTAACCAAATGTATCAATGACTCTGTAACAGGTCCTTGCCTCCCAATCACTGAAGTCCTCCAAATTACAAAGTGTGGGACTACTGAATTCAAATGGCTATGGTCTCCCAAATCCAACCCACGCAACAAAAGGACTGTTTTCCTACCAGTATTAATTGGTCTTAGTTTTACCTCTAACTGGACTCTCTAATGGGGCTTTAGGACACAACATGCTTCAGGCACATTTTTAAAAAAGACATCAACTAGTCAGGGTTTCCACCTCAGAATCCCTAACTTCCTCACAGTGACATCTTGCTTCCTTAACCCAAGTAACACTCCAAAAGTAGACCACTAATCTCTTAACTGCAGGAAAAGGTGGTACCTGTATTTTTTTTTGGGGGGGGGATGTTGCTATTACGTCACTGTGTCTGGAATAGTAGAACAGAATATAAAAGTTCTTGATAAGATGGTGGACGAAATCAGGAACTGTCAATGGGACAACACTTCATCAGCATCTTGGTTTCAAAACCTTCTTGCCTCCCGGCTTCTCTCTTTGGTTTGGCCACTAGTCGTCATATGTTTTCTGTTGTTAATAGTCCCTGTATTTTTCAAGTTTCTCCAAAGCAGAATAAGGAACATAACCAGTTAAACTGGTAATCAGCTTCTTTTATACCCTTACAGCACCCTGCCTACAAAAGCTGTAGTCTCTCGCACACATACCCCAGCCCTTCCTGCAGTAAGTCGCCCCCTATCACCAAAAGGCCAGCATGTTGGGTCAGGGACCTATTGTGAGGGCCTCAACCCTTCTCCCTACTTGCTGCAGGAAATGAAACTGATAGATAATTTTCAAAACAGACTGCAATGACCATCTTTGCTCCCCACCTCCAATGGCTAGAGAGTTAGACTGAGGAAAAACATAGCAACCATGGAAAGTCCCCAGCAACTGCTGTCCCAACTCCTCCCTCGGAACCGCACCCCCCCCAACTCTGTTCAGTGGGTGCGACTTCCTTGACTTACTTGCTAGACCATGGACCCCTGTCTGGGAACTTCTTTTCTAATAAAGAGCTGTTACAGATCTTAACTTTCTCTCTGTTTGTCCTCGTGCCTCAGTTTAGCTATCAAAATGCTCTTCTCACTTACTATACACATGATATTCCTTCCAATTTTCATTGTTATTCCTTTAAAATAAAGCTTATTTTCTTACACTTCTATCAGAGTCTGAGGTTTTTGTCAATGTCTCATGAATCTATTCTGCCACTGTCTTTTTTAGGTAAATAAGCCAGATGAAACAGCCTCACAAAGAATTCTGTCATTATATTGATTATAATAAAAACCATCATATGTTGAAAAAATATTTTAAGATTATAAAAGTCTTTCAAATGAAATATCTAATAATTACACATATGATTTTGAGGAAACGTAGTCTGGATTAGAAGTCAAAATGTGGAAGGTTGTCAACTTTAAGAAACATGTTCTTTGCCTCATAAGTGGTGTCAGACCAAAATTTATTCTTTTTCCTTGAATTCTTATGCCATATCTTTCCACACCATTCATTCTCTCTCTCTATCAGCATGCTCTTCCTTACATTCCAGAACTCAGTGACATAAAATGTCAAATATAGTACATTAAGTACTATGGTATATGTAAGCATTAGGCAGTGAGACATTTTGTTTGTAGAAAGCTGTCAGAAAAACAAGAATCTCTTCAGATTAGAGAGAAAGATAGAATGTTAAACTACCTCCACACAATTGAATCTATCATCTGTAACAAACACTAAAAATTCACAACACAAATGTTTTGGGTGTACCGTGTCTGAGCCGACAGAACAAAAGTAAACTGCATAAGCTGATATGTAGTCTGAAATATAATAAAGAGCCCTGGTGACTAGTGGGTGATGCTTCTGGCTACAAACTGCCACATCTGCTCTTTGAGCCCATCAACCTCTTCTTCGGAGAAAGGGGTGGTTTTCGATGTAGGTAAAGTCTCAGAAGCCCACGGGGGCTGTCAACCATGTCCGGTAACATAACCATGAGTCAGAATTGACTTCATGACAATGAAATAGGGATGTAATGAAACAGGCTTTCCTATCACACTTGACTTTTTCAGTTAATATTTAGGATCTTGGATTTCAAAAAGTGTTCAAGGTTCTAATGAAATGGTGGTGCACCCAACTTTTTATCAGAGCTGCCTACAATTTCCACATTAAACTTAAGAGGAACAAAGGCATGGAGTGCTGATTTTAAATTTATATAACTTAAACTATACATTTCAATAATTGAAAATTATTATACACCTTAGGTGCATCTCATTTTCACCATTTCTTCCTTTAAACACATCTATTTATAATTAGCATACAAATAAAAATATACTCAGAGGCAAAGGAAATCACTAGTAAGATAGAATTTTCATTTCTACAAATTAGCAAACTTATTCTGAAACTCAATTGAAAAATTAATGTATATTTTTGAATGCTATTTATTAGCTGTCTTGGACATTTGCTGCATTACTATTTATATTATAGTAATTTATTAAAATGACAACAATTATTTAAATCAAATTGTGTTATTTCTAACAAAAATAAAAAACAAAAATGAGTGCATGGAAAAATATATTGCTTTAGGTTTCCAATATGCATCAGAGCTCTGTTCCAAACAAATTGTGTATAAGCATCCATTGAATCAGCAGAGGACTTACAGAAAAGTTCTTTCAGTAGCATTCTTGTCTTGGTCTTATTCGAGTGACACAAAAATACAACAAACATTTAAGGCCATAGTAAAAGGAATGACTTTAAGGTCATTCCATTGTGTGTATGCACCATGGATTTTTATGGGACACTCTTCAACTGATGGAAATTTAGACTTGTTATTGTGAACTGTGGTGCAACGAAAATGGGGGACAAACTTCTGTTCATAATCTGTTTCTTATTTGGGTACTTTGCCCAGAAATGTAACATGTTCATGGCTATATGTAACATATTCGTGGGGTTCTTTCCCACATAGCACAACAATTTTAATGGAAGTAAGCAATACATCTTTTGCATTCTTTTAATTAAGAGTTAACTTTACATGGAGAAGGAAGAAGTCCAGGATAGGCAAACAACTTTCCAAAAAAGAAGAACAAAGTCAGTCTTCTTGCACTAAATGACCACAAAACCTGCTATGTGTCCAAAATTGTTAAAACAGTCTGGTACTGGTTTGGTGAGAGATGAAAAGACCAATGGGTCGGGGCAGAAAACCCAGAAGTAAAAACATTGAAAGATGGACAATTAATTTTTGTGAAAGACAAAAAAATACATTAAAGGGGGCACAGATACTCTCTTCAAAAATGGTGTTGAACGATCTGGAAAACCACCAATGTTACATAACAGAAAAAGGGCAAATTACTAATATCTTTAGAACTTTACAAGATTACAAGAAAAAACAAAACACTAATACTTCTCTGAGAAATTGGGTAAAAAGCCTGCAGTGATGATTCACAAAGGATGATACTTGAGTGGCTATTAAAGACATGAGGACATGCTCCCATTTTTTAATCATACAGGAAATTCAAGTCAATCATGAGATACCACCTAATGCCTGTAACTGTAGCCCAATCAAACACACTTACACATATATACATACACACACACACACACACACACACACACACCAAAAAACTGAGAACAACAAATGTTGGAGAGAGTAGTGAGACTGAAACACGTACCCATTGCTTGTGGACTTGTAAATACATATAACCACTGTGGATGGTGATATAGCAATACTCAACACAGATGGAAACTGGAATATGATCCAGCAATATAATTTCTGGGAAAAGCCCCCAAAGAAGAAACAAGTTATGAACAGTCATTTGTTCCCCCATTTTCATTGCTCCACAGTTTACAATAAAGTAGCTGGCACCAGCATAAGTTTCCATCAGTAGAAGAGTGTACCGTAAAAACGATGGTACATACACACAATAAAATACTACACAGCCAAGACCTGGAAGGATCTGGAAGACATTATGCTGAGTAGCTGGTCAAGCATAAAAAGAACAAATACTGTATGAGTCCACTCTGGTAGGAACAAGCAGCAGCAGAAGAGGTACAAGCTCAGGCTTATAAGGCATGCAGTCTTCTGGCTGGAGGGCCAGGCAGCTGGTATTAAAAGCCTAATCGGTGCCAATGAATCATGCATCGTCCACTCTAGGTAAACACAGTGTATGTCACGTGGCTGGATTATGCCTCAGGTCAGCTAGGATCATATGGCCAGCGGAGGGGGAGGCAATGTTGTCTGCTAAGTGGTTGTCATGTGGATTAGGAATGAGGTTCACCAGAGAGGGAGATGATGCTGTCAGAGGGATGAAAGAGGCAGTGCAGGAGAAAGGAGAGGGAATAGGTACATTTTGGAGAAGATAGATGCAGGTGTGTCTGTGGAAGGGTTGACCTTCATGCAGGGAGAGGCATGACTCTGATTGCTTTGGGGGACCCTAGGTGGAGAGTGTCATTGGTGTGCAGCCTGTGAGCAAAATTGCACTTGAACATGTGGGGGTATCCGAGGAACCCAGGCCAGGATTGTGGAATGCTGGGACTCTGAATCCTGTATCTTAAGGGCACACTGTCATGCTCTGGAGGCTGCATCATGAGACCTCATGTGGGAACTCCACTGAGTAAATTGAGCTATAACTCAGACACATTTGTAAACTGAGGATGTAAGTCAGAAAAGATATGGTGTCTGAGGAAGCAGATGGCAGCTGTGCCATGAGTGGTATACAGTTTGTGGTTGGACAAATAAAGGTCTTGCTGTATCAGCACCCTATAAGCTATAATAAGATGTATATTATTCTGACAATTCTGATGGACATTCTGTTCCATTTTGTTTATGCTTGTTTATATTAGGGTGTAACTCAGAAGTCCTATGCCATCAAGCTCACCCTCATGAAGTGTTTTGTGTATTTTTCAGTATTTCAGTAAATGAAAGCCAAAATTGATGAGCCTATTGGGACAGCAAATAGAACAAGGATTTTTTTGGTGTTTATTTGAGGTAGGTAGGGGGATGGAGTGTACAGGAAGAATGAATATTAAAAAGGCAGGGAGAGAGATTATGTCAAGGAGTCCAGGAAGGAAAAATATGGTTGGAGACTGATTTGGGAAGCAATTGTCAAATTCTGCTTGAAGTGATTGAACTTTGGAATGGTATCATATATGCATTAATTCCAAATTGGCAACAGCTTTTTTTTTAAAAAAAGGCATACATCCAGAAAAGGATTCTGGGCTTGCACTAATTCCTACCTCCAATTTAAGAAAAATTAGTTCTTACAACATGGGCCTGTTTCATAATCGCTCTCACAAAGAAATCACAGAAGATATGAATACTATAGAAAAAATGTAGCAAAGTATTTAGAGGATGCCTAACTAGCAGATAAAAAGTCATCTGGGGTCTTAAAGGCTTTTCTCCAAACAAGTGCACTATAGATGCTGACTAAGTCACATGGAAAAGACCATCTTCAGTCACCAAAGGATTGAAATCCATATAATCCAAAATCAAAGGAGGGATTATTATCAGAATCCAATGTACATAATACAATGGATAGCAGTGGGGAACCAAGATTCATCTATGAAACTGCATATGAAAGCCTCCAGAAACCTTCCTATTTAAAATTGAGGGATGAGTGGGAATGGGCTACTAAACAAAGTGCTTGGGAAAGAGGAGTATCAAGGCATAAATCTGACTTGAACAGTTAAACTTTGTCACTAGATTGCAAATATGATACAGGCTTGATCTTATCTGGTTTTCAAAATTTTACCTAATTTGGATTGTCCTGCTTTGTTTGATTTTTGTTTTTTCATATTTAGGTGCATGTCAGACGTTTTATGTTATTGAAGGTCACCCTCTTGAAGTTGTGTTATATGCTTTTCCATTTTTTTGTATATGAATTACAGGGCAGTATGTACAATAAGGGTTTGGAGAGGAGGGGGTTACAGTGGTGGTGGGATGAAAGGGATATGACGTCAAAATGTCCATGTAGAAAAATAATATCTGGACACCAATTGTTGTTGCAAGTGTACAATTTTACTTGACATGACCTAACTATGGAATGATATGATATATTAAATCTCAATTAATAAAAATTTTACATGCAAAAAATAGATTAAATATTTAGACTTAAAGTCTGCTTTTTTTACATAACCTTCCCTTATATATATATCCTTTTAGCCTTGACTTTTACACTCTAGCAAAAATGACTGGCTAAGCCCAAACCTTGCAAAAGCTTTGTCAGATATTATTCAGATTGGGTTCAGAGAACCATCTAGTAGAATTATGTGACCTTGTGAGAAAAGGTCAACTGTTATACAAGTTAAGTGGTTGTGGTCTGTTGATAGCAACATAGCTTGAAATTGACAAGAAGAGGGTTGCTTAAGGGCCAATCCCAAAGAGGTTGTTTGGGACCTCCCTTCCATGAAAAGCCCAGAAGAGAGTGTTTCCTTTAGACTCAAGTTCCCTATGTTGAGAATCTTTGAGTCCCAAGAAAGACCTGGAACAATGAAAATGGTTCCAGAGATGGTGGGAGGTGGTACAAACCAGTATGGCTATATAAATAGGGGGGACGAGAATAGCAGGGTTTGGTTGCAGCAATGGCTGTATTCACCAGCTATGAAAGACAGTTGAGTAACTTCAAGCCAGGGAAATGCTAGCAAAGTCAAGTGCCTTTGGGCAGGCACTTTGGGGGCATTATCTAGAAAAGGCCTGGTGGTAAGTATGGTTGAACAAAGAACTGCCTGTCTAGATCACTTATGAGTAAAAGGTGGGAACCGCCTTGTATCACAGCCCTCCTGATTGAAGAGCTGAATTTTGCTCTCTGAGTCAGAACAGACTTGAGGAGAGGACATCTATCAACAACAGCATCATATCTACTAAGTCACATCTAACTGCATCCAAGATAATACTGGTCCCAATTGTAGCTCATAATTTCCCTTAACAAACCACATAATCTTAAATATAAGCTACATTCTTAATGGCCATTGCAACAAGTTATTTAACTCAGTGGAGATATAGAGAGTGCAGTTTACAGGATGGGAATGGATGTGACTAGTATCAGAAATAGCAAAAAAGTTGTTCAGTGGGGGCATATCTGACATTGACTTCATAAGAATCAACTTAGGTTGTTACTGTATCTCAATCTTCTTTTTAACCATAGAAGAGATCTAAAACAACTTTTCTATAACCCCAATCAGTCCCCTGATAGGATGCTCATGAAGCCATTTTGATACATGAAGCATTCATTGAACTTGAATTTCAGAAGTAGATATTCAGTATTGTTTTCTTAATATCTGGTTGTCTGGAAGCTACACTGAAACTTGTTGAGTTTCACAGCAATGTTCAAGACTCCACCAACATGAGGTGATGGCAGTGCATGAGGTTTGTCAGGAGCCAAAGCCAAGTCTCCTGGATTGAGATCAGGATTCTTATCCTGGATCATAAACATTGTTAATGTTTATCATTTTTTCTGTTAACAGTAAAGATTATTATTTCTGTTAGCAAGGCATGTTTTAAATGCCCCTTCTATACTTTAGCATTGAATTGGTGAAGCTAGATTCTTATTTTTGCATTCCATCAATACATGGCCAGAGTGCTCAGGAGAGGCAAGAATGGCAAGACTTAAGTACTTTGGAGAAGCTAGAGAAGGTAGAGAGAACACTGGGTAAGTGGAAGGACAGTGAGAAAGAAGGCCCTCAGGGAGCTGAATTGACACAGTGGCTGTCCCCAGGGGTTCGGGGACTGGAACAAATGGGAGCATGGGGAAGGATCTTGCAGTGTTTCATTCTGTTGGGCAGAGAAGCCCATGGCTTGGAACCAACTTAATGACACCAAACAATGAGGGCATCTGTATACTACAATTTCACAAAAACTTGACATTCACATTCCTATTTCAATATAAATGTTCCTGGAAGAGAAAGCCCTTTACTCTCACTGTTGCAGAGTATACATAAATGTATCAGATTAAAAAAAAAAAACCAGGAAACAGTGACACTTGATAGGCTGGAAAGATTCGTAAAAACAGAGGGCAGGTAAGAAAACAAAGGGGGAAATCCTAGACAGCAAGATACACTTTAGAGAATAAGCTTTTTCTTCACCAAATCCTGTTTTGTACACATGTAGTTCAATTTCTCTCTTTTTTTCCCTCACAGAACTGACTGGTGACTTCTGCTGCAGACTACTAAATTCTCTCCTAAGTTTGGTTCTTTTGCCAGATAGTAATGATGGGAATGTTAAAATAAAGAATGTAATTAGATCATATTTTCAGTATCTTGATATATATTTTTATATTTCTATGAGAATTAGGAAAACCTGTCACATTTATTCTTTCAAAGACCCCTGTGATTTAAATTGAAATATCTTTTTTGGCCAAATCTCATCTTTACTCTATGGTGGTCATATTAGTTTTTGAACTCTAGATCAAAAGTGTCAAGGTCATTCCCACCCTGAGTCACAAACATTTCTTATCCCTTCTATGTAACCCCTGTCCTTCTGGCTATCACTTGACTAGATTCTTGCCACTATTTGGATCTCAGCCAAATATCACCTGATGTTCTATTTTAAATGGCCATCTTCTTCGCTTACTTATCTCTTTGTATAACACACTAAAAGCAATAATATTTTACAGCATTTTAAGTTGAAATTACATCTTCAATTAATTTTTCTTATGCCTGTTTAACAAGCTTGGTGTGGAATTCAGACATGAGTTTTTTAACCATCGTATTTTGAACTTTGGTAGTCACTTAATGAATTTTTAATAAGTCAGTGAAGTCAAAATACGTACACACATTGTGCAAACTTCAATATATACTAAGGAAAACAGTATAATTTTAAACCTGCCCATCCAATTACATCTACCTTGATCAGAAATCCTTACTTTAAAAAAGAAAAAAAAATTCTTATTGTTTGTGGCTGCACGTTGTTGCTAGCCCCAAAGTCATCTTCTGGAACTGTTTTTAGTTAATCACCATCCATTCTACATTATTTAATGTTTTCTCCTAACCTGGGAATGTAAAGCAGAGTTGTGGAAAAAAAGAGGGACCTAGGTTCATATTGTAGCTTATCTCTTAAACACTGAATAACCTTAGTCAATTTTGTCAACTCTAAACTTTAGCTTTTTCAGTGATAAAATGGGTCCTAATGCATCTCTCCAAAGGCTGGCCTACTGTTAGATGCTGTAGAGTTGGTTTTGACTCATAGGGACCCTGAGTTCAATAGAGGGAAATATTGCCTGGTCTCATACCATTTTCACAATTGTTCTTATCTTAAAGCCCATTGTCGAAGGCACTATGTCAATTTATGTCTTTGAGAGTCAAATAATCTCTTCTTTCTCCCAAACAGCTGCTGACTAATGGCCTTAAGCTTCCCATACTTGTCCAGCAGGGGTTCTAAATCCTGGCAGAACTTATGACCCAGAATTCCCTTTCATCTTTTGGACAAGTACCTTTTAGTTAGTAACATGTAGCTGGAGTGACAACATTCTATCAGTTATGACCAACTCAAAGAGGCCTGAGAGGAGAGCCACTTAATTATCTACTAAACTGCAGTCTTTTTTAAAAAAATGAAAGGATTCACCTTCGTTATTTCAATAATTGCTGAATAAATAGGTGGGAAAGTTAATAATCAATAAATTTGCGAGTTTCAGAAAGGCACAGAATTTGCTATTGATAAAGAACTTAAGTCATAAAATTGCATTCTTCAAATTCCTACCACCCTCACCCCCACTCTCATCAAACACACTTTGTGCACAATCTGAACATCACTACATATATCTCCATTTTTCTGGAAAGCCATTTGATTTTCTTACTCCGTCCCAATCTCATATATGTCCATGCTAAAGTCAAAGTGCATTTTTCTTACAATTTGTCTATTTGCTTTTTACAAACCATAAATTGCTGCTTGGGCATCAGGGTGACTGACAGTCTATCTTGCAGTGAAGTGTAATATCCAGTTTTATTTCTGGATTTGTTTCTTTGGATTTTTTAAAGAGGCCGATATATTACTTTTTGGCATCAGCAGGTCCCAATTGATTTTAGTTGCAAATTAAATGCCCTGATGGTTGTAATATGGTGATTTATCACCAGAGTCAGTGGAGATTTTGCTTTGCAATGGATTTCAGCAAAGGGTGGAGAGTAAAGGATGCAGTGGGCTGATCATTTCAAGGGTTCAGACACAGAGTGTAAGCACTTTATAAATGCACCTTGGCAAGAAAACTAGCAAGTTTGAACACCTGGGGGTTTGGGGGGAAATTAACAACAATGATGAGAGATTCAGCTAGAATTGAAACCGTTCAAGGGACCTGCAGCCATCAGTATTTTTATTACTCTGGTGATCACCAAGAAAGGAAAATATGATTTAGTCAAATTCCATAACACTGTTTATATTACTATTGGATACATTTTTATCTGTTCGTATTGATCTATTTTGGTTATGTGTGCTTTCTTTTGTGACAATATTTATTGTGAATTAGGCAAGGATTATACACTTCAGATCACAAATTTGGTTTTCAACCACTTAAACTATGTATTAAGGCACCAAACCTTACCCTCAACCATTCCTTTGACTTTTCTTCTCCCTCAGTGGCTTACCGACTTCCACTTAATGTCTGCTAACCATCTAGCCTATTGCTGCATGTCCCCTCCCCTGACCTCTCTCACCTTGGAAGTCTATGATATAGAGACAAAAAAAGTTAAAGAACAAAGAACATTTTGACAATCATGAGAAAGGTATTGTTTCAAGATTATTTTATTTTTAATGTGTGTGTACCAGTCATCCATTTTTTTTAGTCAACTGACAGCAAATCAAACCTCCAAACAAGTATCATATTTTTTGCACCACAAGGTGCCCCTTTACCATAAGACACACTCTGTCTTTAGCACAGGGAAACAAGAAAAAAATTTGGAACCAAAATAGTACTGTATACTAAAATAAAGCAAAGCAAAATACAGTAATAGTTAACAGCATAAACTCAACAGTGAAATTAAGAGCCATCAGCACTTTCTTTTTTTAAAATAATTTTATTGGGAGTTCTTACAGCATCAATACATCATCTGTATCAAGCACATTTGCACACATGTTGCCACATTCATTTCCAAACATTTTCCACTTGAGCCCTTGGTACAAGCGCCTCTCTCCCCCCCCCTTTTTTTTTATAATGAATCATTTTATTGGGTACTCATACATCTCCCCTCACGATCCAAACATCAGCAGCACTTTCATTAATAAATGAGAGGAGGTGTGTACTGTGCTGATCATGTGACCTGACTGACATTGAGATTCCAGGAGGCCGTACTTACCCCAAACACACAACAACCCACAGCTTGCAAACAGCAGTGGACAGTCAGCGTGCATATGGGATTCATAAACAAATGTTCTGGGGTACCACACTTTCGAACCATAAGACACACCCTCACTTTCCCCCACTTTAGGAGGGAAAAAACGGCATCTTATGGTCTGGAAAATGCAGTCCACATAATAATGACAATAAAGGATGAAATAAAGCAATGTATTGGGTCAACATTTTTAAGAATATAGCTCACGGTTTTCTTTTTGCTCCCCCAAATTTACTTTTCCATTTCATTGTTAAAATGATGATGCATTTTTCTCTCATTATTTTACCAATCTGCTTGCTTTCTATTCCTCAGAATTAAAAATAGGTGGAATAATGTTGAAGGTAACTGGCACTCATGAGTGATTATTTTTTACCTTTCCTTCTCTTACCCATATAGTCCCAACAAGAAGGAAAAAAAAATATCTCACTCAGAAATCAGAAACTCCAAAAGTACAGAGGATATGGGGGCTGAGGTTTTCACACTCAAACAGGGTCTTCTTGTTTCTTCTCTTTAGGTTCCATTCTTCTAGTTTATGCTCTGGTTTGTAAAGCTGTTAGGTCTTTGGAGAACTGGATACATTCTGATAACCAGTCATCACAGATGTATTTTTGCTCTGAAGTATCCATGGAAGGAGGATTAAAGCAACAGAAAATCAGCTAACAAACATGGATGACCATCAATTTCTTTTTTTTTTTCGTAGCACTGCCCTAGTGGGAGTAGGAAGCCCAGCTGCTGGATTTGAACCATCAACCCTGGGGGCCACAGTCCAGCACACAGCCACTGCACGACCAGGACTCAGCTCAAAATTGTTTTTTTTGCCCTGACTTGTTGAAGATGCTTGTCTTTCTAAATGCATTATTATGACAGAGGATATCAGATTTTGTCACTGGTTTAATTTTCCCCTTTTTTATCTATGCTTCCATATCCTTTGAGTATAATCAGCCTTACCAGAAGCGTATAAACAATGTGGCTGAGAAAGGGTCATTCTTCCAAAAAACAATTGAAAAAATTAATAGCAAATTCAAAACAAGAAAAATGGTGAGAAAATGGTAAATATATTAAGTAAGGAATCATAATTACTAGAACCAACAGAGTGGTGATGCTACATCCATTTTATCTACTTTATTTATATTTTGGCTTTGTTCTAGAGATTCAAATCTAATGACAAATAATCGGCGAAAGCTATTGGAGTTATATTGATAAATTTCTATCACAAATATATGCATCCTAGAGGTATCTATTAGATTATTTTAAGAGACATCCTTAGCTGTGACTATATCTTAGCACTTTTTAAAGTCTTGTCTTTAGAAGTATTTCAGTATAATCTCATTTAATTCTTGAGGTGTTTTTATTTTCCTAAGGTATGTCATGGGGATAGATGGTAGATACAATACAGGCAGCATTAGGAATGATTAGAAACAAACTCAGCACAAAAAAGACTAGAAAAGAGAATTGGGCCTTTTCTGAAGTTAACTTTATAATTACAATTATGAATCAGTTCAGAAATTTATAAATTTTCAAAAATGTAAACTTCTTTTAGTATACTCCATTTATCTATTCACTGTGCAATAACACATATAAGTGACAGACCTTTCTGCGTTCCGCTTTTCATTATCCCACACCTAGTACAGCACTAATCTCAGAGAAAATCCAGACACCCCAAAGAGGAGGTTTAACAGGAAATACTCAGCAGGAAGCGGTACTTAGCAGAGTGGTTATGCAGATAAGCACTGTCCATTGAGTATTCCATTATTACTTCGAGGACATGGACAGAGGAAGACCTGCTTTTAATAATTAGATTTACAGAAGCATCTCTGTGCAAATTACTTTGAGGACTAAAGCACAACTGACCCATGAGGTTTTCTGCTCCCATTGCAAACCCACAGAAAGTTGAGCCCTGATGGCTCAGTGGACTGCATGTAGCCCTGATAACTACAGGACTACAGTCCAGAGGGCTGATGGTTTAAATCCAGCAGCAGCTCTCCAGGAGCAAGGCTGAGCTTCCTACTCCCACCAGGGCGGTGATGCAGAAAAAAAAAAAAAAAAACAGACTCTTCTACCATGATCAATAGAGTCGTTCTGAGACAGAATCAATACAATGACAGCATATAAGTAATAAGTACATCGTTTGAATAATTTTACATAGCAGTGCTGTGTGAAACAGAATGAAGCACTATCCCATCCTGAGTAATCCTCACTTATTGCTTTTAGTTCATTGTGATTAAAAAAAAACAAACCTGCACAAATGCATCCTCTTGAGGATCTTGCTCTCTTGTTAATTGCAATGCCAGAAGATCGAAACCATATGGATCTCCAAGAAAGACAGACAAGGCACCTCCTCTCTTAAAGAGGTAGCATCACAGAAGCACAGTGGCAGATGTACCCTCCCCTGTAGCGCTGCTGGAGTCATGATCTACTTGATGGTAAGAAGGCAATGAGGTCTGCTTGCTGCCATCCTTTGGAGTTTGAACTTTCCCAATCACAGTGTTCTTGCGGAACCAATCTCTCATGAGCCTCAATTCAAAACCAAACTCAGTGCTGTCAAGTAGATTCTGGCTCATCGCCCCCATGTAGGACAAAGTGGAACTTGATGAGATTTTAAATCTTTTTAGGAGTAGACAGCCTCGCGATGCTTTCATAGAGAAGCTGGTAGGTTCGAGCCACTGACCTTGTTTAGCAGTTCAGTGTGTAACCCATTACATCAGGAGAGCTCCCTCTTAATGTATTCAAAGTAAGTGAAACAATATCTCACCGGCATCACTTCTTAAGACAAGTTTGTTTGGACGTCTTCCCAAACAGATTTTTTTTGTAGTTCTGATAATCTCTAGTACACATATTTTTCACCAACAGTGTAATTCAAAGTTGCTCACCTCTCACATCCTATGAAGTAATTGAAATGCTATGGTTTTAATCAAGAGGACTAAGTCTTTGTTTTTGAACACTGTAAAGACATCTTTGGCTATGGATTTGCCCAAACATTGTGTGGTTTTCTACTCTGACTCTGGCTGTTCCTTCCTTGGATGTTGACTGTAAAATCATAACTTTGACAACTGAAACCTTTTCACTGCTTTTTGACCCAGTTGTGTCAATTGCTATTATTCTTATGCTGCCATATGTGCACCGTATTGAAGAGCATAGTCTTTGATCTTCTTTAATAAGTGCCTAAACTTCTCTTTGCTTTTAACAGTAAAATTGCATCCTTTGCACAGCTCAGGTTGTTAGTGTGTCTTTCCCCTTTCTAAGGCAGGATTGGAAGGTTAGAGTACATCATAAGATGGAAGTAAATACACCCAATATTGATGGTAGAAGCAACATTTTGAAGGAAAACGATCAATTTAAAAAGTAAATTTAATTTTACAAGATGACTTTGGATTATTAGAACCATGTTTCAATTTTAGGTGGAGAAGGGAGGCAAAACAAAATGGAATAAAGTTAGCAAAGTTAGCAAAGAAGGATGTAAGAAAGGCAGATAACAAAAATTCCAAGAAAATAGTTGCAAGTTTACCAAAGTGTGAAGCGTGCATTATTTTTGTGTACATTCATGATAAAAGCAGTAAATTTCTCACATATTTGCATACTCATTAACATTATAACAGGTTTAGATATAAACATTGCAAATTAGAAATACAGTTTATTTTAAAAATAGTTTTGGCTATAGAGTTCAGGGTTGCAAAATTAATCCTCAAAACTATTGTATTTGTGGATCAAGAGTTTGCACAGAAGTGCATGTGTCATTTGGCAATCCTGGCTTATTTGAGGGCCAAAGTAACATTACCTGTCTGTGAGCAATGAGCAATGCACCCTATCCAATTTAATTCTACCAGAATTTTGTCTGCAGTACTTTTAACTGTAAGAACATGCTCCTTTTGTGAAGCTTTGGTGTTTGTCACTGTTCCTGGCTCCTAGACAGTGACATTAATCACTACCTGTAAGTCTGAGATATCATGAACCTTAAAGTACATTTTGTTTTCACAATCATAGCCAGGTCTGGTGTGGTGTCAGTTTTGTGCGATGGCCTTTTCTTGTTAAAAATCTGTTTCTAAGGCATAGATTGACAAAGTATATTAGTAGTGGTTTTCTCTGATAAATACATTATTAATTAAATGGGAATTCTTTTTCAATTTTTCTTCTACAAGTGTCAAGGCTTTATAGTTGAATCTATTTCATTGCCTTTATATATGTATATATATCCTTCATTATCTATGCATATAATAAATAGAATGAATTTATAAATACTGTGTTATTCTGCACATAGACCTATATTTCTATCTAATACAAAACATAAAATATCCTTAATAACATAGAATATAATTAACTCAATGATTGAATTATGGCCATAAAAATATGTTGTAATTTGGTAAGACCATCATTCTCAGAATAATATCGTGATATTATATTTGGTGATATTATCCTAGGTTATAAATGCAAACCTCTGTGATGTTAAAGCTAGACTAGAGTTCATTATATGAATGAGATTAAGTACAATTTACAGGAATTTTGCCTTTGTATCAGTCCCTTTTTAATATAAACAAGTGAACTGAATTCAAAGTAATTTAGCACCACTAGAAAGAAAGCAGGAGTGGAGCACATGCTGCTATTCCCAGGTCCTTTACCAAGAATCTAGTAGATCCAATGAAGATTGATGTCAAAACATATAGCTCTCTCCCAGGAATACAGCGTTCACAGATATTGAAAGGAGACAAAGCTCTTCCTCCAGAGGTACAGAGAAAGCATCTTTCTCTAAAGCTAACACTGTGAATTTAGATTTCTAATTTCCTAAACTGTCAGAGAGAAAAAATTCTGCCTGCTAACGTCATCCACTTGTGGAATTTTGTTATATCAGTACTAGTTGGCTACTAAGGTAGACAGGAAGGTTAAATTCTCCTTTTTGAGATATTTACTTTTGAGTAGTCTTAAAAACAGATGGCTCTCAGAAAAGTGTTGAGCTGATAACAAATCTTGATGATGCCCCATTATATCCAAATTTCCAAAATTCTTTGTTGGATTGAAGGAGTAATTCTTTGATGTTATCCAATGACTGTTTCAGAAAGTACAAGGATTGTTCAAGTATAAAAACATATTTAACAGATTATTATCATTCTGAATCTGGGTTCAGAATGTAAAATAATCCATAGAAAATCATATCAGAGTGTATAGAATATGAGCATCTATTAAAATGTCTTGTGAAAAGATTGGTCATGTGATGTATTTAAAAGAATGGCAACTATTAAAAGTCACTGATTCCTAGGGTTCTATTTTATTATTTGAAAAATAAATTATGGTTGTTGCAATATTGTTTCATATTTATAGCACAGATGGAAAGTTAATAGATAATTTTGTGATATAAAAAATCTAAAATAGCTCAGTAGAGAAAATTTATTTTGTTTTTTAAATAAATATATTTTATTAGTAATAGATACATATTTCTTTTTAATAAAAACCCTAAATCATTGTGCTACTCATATTATTGGGGCCTGATACATGGACTTTTGTGCAGGTAGTTTATTGGAAAATCAATGCCAGGAAATAATAGGGGAAAAGGAAAGTCAGAGAAGAATGAAAGTAAATGTGGGTTATTTACAGAAGCAGCTTCTGTCTGTCACGTGGACCAACATCAACATCAACATCAACATCAACAAGGAAACCTGTTAGGGGCACAAGGTGGGACATGCATTACTACCCTGTGTCCCTTTGGTCTAGGTTTGTCCTCATTGATTCTATAGTTTGTTTATATCCCAGTGGAGAGAGCGCCTATAGTTTCCACTTTTCTCCAGGATTGGATATGGGTACCCAAATGTATCAGCAAAAAATATCATCTTGTTAATGATGTGAAATAAAGGAATCTTCATATTTTGTATATTTTAAACCACCATTTAAATATCTTTTAGAAATTAATATGCTGATTCTGCAGGTTATGGTTAAAGAATTTTACATGCTTTATTGGTTCATTCAAACTCATTATTTGCAGTTAATCACACACTAAAGCAAAAGAGACAAAAAAGAAAGAAAAGAAAGAAAAAGAAAGAAAATGATTTCCCTATTTCTATATGTACTGGATATTCTAAAATGTGTTTCATTATATTTGTTTACATTATAGCATCTACAATAAAATGTTTTCAAAAATAAAATAAAGAAAGAATAATAATAAAAATAAAAGCAAAAAAATCACCACAATCATTCTAGTACTTAATGCTTTTACTTTAAGAAAATATTGCTGTTGTTTTAATCTTGAAAAACAGTATGTAAGCTAACGTAGTAGCCATCCATCATTGCTGTATGCACATTGCACTGCTTCAGAAAACACATGGGCAATCTGCAATCAAATGCATGTAAATGTGAGTAGTTTCCTTTCAACTTAACTGATCACTATGGTATACAATGTAGATCATTATTATTTATTTTTCAATGTATTGCAGTTTTTTCTTACTTAGAATCTTCCGCACTTTAAAATGGGGTAGGGAGCAGGTTCATGATAGTGATACTATTGATGATTACTTATGTTTATTATATATTCAATTTAAAATTAATCCAGTATTTTAAAGGTAGAAAAGGATCTTAGACTTATAATTGAACATGGTACATTGCAGAGAGATGGAGGATTATTTTAACTTGTCTTATAGATAATTTGTCTATAGATAACATTCAAATATTTTTTAATTATGAAGATTGGATATGAATGATGACTACCAAAATACTTTTGGAATAAGTCTATAGAAGTATACATTTTTATAAACTCCAATAAAATGATTTAATTAATAAAAGAAGAACCCAATAAGCAAGCAAAAAAACACATTAAAATAGTTCAATAATATTGAACCTGCAGTTTTGCTTGACACCTTTAAATATTTGTTTCAACAATAAGTATTCATATTATAAATTATTATTTATAATTTCTGTTGTTTTATTGTGAAGAATATACACAATGGAAAGTACACACACCAATTCTACAATCTACACACAAATAATTCAGAGACATTGATAATATTAATTCACTTGTGTAATTATTCTTTTGTGTGTGTATGTGTAATTATTCTTAACCTCCTTTTCTTAACCTTTTCCACAGTTCCTCCCTTACTAAAATAGACTTAAAGCTCCCTAAGGTTCCTATTAATCTTTTGAGTTTCTGTTGTCAAACTGATCCCATCTAGATAGTTCTTGAAAAAGCATAATGCTCAAGGCAGACATTTCACACTGGTTTGGCTAATATATTTAAGGTTATATTTAGCTTGCTGATTATTCTGGTTATGGTAATTTATCATTTCCATTAGACTTTCTGAAATATTTAAAATTGCTTCTGGGTCCTCATTACAACCTTTGTGGACTCTAACATGTTCAGGAAACCTAGGTTAAAAATGAATGATTTCCAAGTTTCCTTTAGCTCTAACCTTCCATGAGTTCATGCCTCTAGGCCTTCTGATACACATTTTATAGCATGACCATAGCAAGGAGGAGAGTACCTGTAGGGAAGACAACTGACATTAGTATAGATCAGGGCGGGAAGTGTCTAGCCTGTGGGCTATGGAAGGTTTGAGAGATCTTCATCAGCTATAGCATAGTACCTCTCATCAAAGAGAAACAATTCCAGCTATTGTGAGAGGGGTGAGTTAATGAAACGTTTCACCAAATATAACAGGTTTATTTTTAAGTTAATAATTTTATATGATGAAAGAATGATGCTATAAATATCCAGCTAATAGAAAAAAGATTTCCTCCCTTGCTATAAATGGGTAGCACTCATTAATAGTTTAATCTACAGGGGTTGCCACTGAATCAGTTAGTCCTGCAGGTTTTCCACGGCTGCAAATCTTTCAGTTAACTGATTAGTAATAGAAATAATAGACAAAATGATATATATCAAGATAGGGATTACCAAGCTCCAGACCACATACCATATGCTAAAGCAATTAGAACCCAGGAAAATGATTTCTGGTTGTCATGCAGAATAAAGGTAAACTTTGATATTAGTTCTGTAATGTTACTATTGGTATGAATTATTTATTACTCAGATATTCTGAAAGCTATTTTAACATGCATTGGGTTGCTAATTGTAAAGTCAGCAGTTCAAAAATTCCAGCCACTTATGGACAAATAGAGGGGTTTGTACTCCTATAGAGAATAACAATCTCAGAAATTCATAGGCAATGCTATCCTGTCCAGAGGGTCACTAGCAGTCTGCAGAGACTTGATGGTAGTGAGATTTTGTTTGTTTATCTTGTTGATGTGTAGCAAACTGCTTAAAACAATACATGGATCATCTCACTATTTCTGTCAGAAGGCTGGACATGATTCTTCTGTGCCTTCTCTTCAGGATGTCATATCACATGACTTTTATCAAGGTGATGACAGATGCGTGCCTACCTAGAGGTTCAACTGGGTAGGGTACACTTCCAAGTTTATTCAGGTTGTTGATGGGATTTATTTTCCTGTAGTGTATGACTGTATTTGTTTATTAGTTTTTGCCCTCTTTTGGCTAATGTTGTCCTCTGATCTTAGAACCTACCTTCCCGCTGTTACTAGAGATTACCGGAAGTTTCTTGCCATGTGGAGATTTCCCATGTGGTTGGTATTTGATTAAACCTGCAAGGAAAACCTCCTTTTCTACTTAGAATCCAGTCAAAATGAAACAGAATCAATCCAGAAGGTAATTAAGCAAAAATATGGATACCAGAAAATAGAAAATCTTGAAGTTCAGTTTAAGTCTACTTGTCACAGTAACAAAAGCAACCACCCCAATCCCATTAATTTACAATCAGCATCTACCCCTGGTTGCATCATGTGCTGTTGACGGTGAGAGCTGTTGTAATGTTGTTGCCACTGTCTTATTCCAGGATTCTGTCTAACATAGCACACCGATTTTGCCACATAATATCTGTGTGGCACAAGGAGGAAAGCACGTCCCCTGATAGAAACTGTCAGCTCTTCTAATAACTGACCAGATACAGTTTATCACTCAGTGGTCAGAAGGCATCTTATCACAATAGAGGGAGCTGATCATTCCTCTGACAATGAAAGAGAAAACAAATTCGGAAATAATGTGATAATCTTCCACACTTTGAAAAGGGGTAGGGAGCAGGTTCATGATAGTGATACAATTGGTGATCCATAATCACCAATATATATGTATGGATTTCAATTCAAATTTTTATCAGAGAAGAAAAATAATAAAAAAATTCTAATTTTCACAATTGTATCCATAGTTGATACCGATTCACATAGCATCACACTTTTGCTTTGACAACAAAATATTAGCCAACATCTTTCCGGTATACTTTGCTTTTTATTAAAGGTCTTTCTGATGTCAGTAATAATGTCTCTTATTAATTGTCCCTTGAGGATTCAGCTTGAACTTCTGACAGCTCAGTGTGAATGTGTTGCTACATCTGAGTTTGAATTATCTACAGCAAGTTTTACTTGCATACGTTATTAATTGCATTCTTTGATAAGTTCCGCATTCTGTTGGTTTGTTTCTTTATAATCAGCATAAATATGTATAACGTTCAGTTGGTTAAACAAGTAGCTTTCATTTTCCTTGACTATAGGAATGAGAACCTCCAGCCTGGCATTTGTTTGCTGAAAGAATTTGAGGGATATTCTGTCAATTTCTGAAAAAAAAAATTTTTTTTGGTGAATGCCTGACTTCATTCACTGCCATTGGTATTTGCTCATATGCTATGAACTGAAATTGTGGAATATTGATTCATTGTATTCTTTCCATATTCTTTGGATGTTTCCTGCAATGATCAATATTTAAATGTTAGAAGTTTTTAATATTTGTGTTAGCTCAGGCAAATTGGAGAATCAAATCCATAAACATGCATATGGATATAAGGGAAAGGTTTATATACAAGAGGAATGGAACATTGAGAAAGAATTCCAACCCAGTGCTGTCCAAGTCCATAAGTCTGATATTAGCCCATATGTCTGATACCAATCTATAAAGTCTCCTTCCAACTTATGAAGCACATGCAATGAATGACACCAGGACAATCACAGGTCAGTGGATGGAGAGTTGTGTGTATCCAGGGGTAGTAGAAGCATCTCAGTGCTGGATGTGTTCTCTCCATGACCTCTCAAACATCTCTGCATTGGCAGGAGTCTCCACATGGCTTCTCTGGCCCCAGAGGTCTGGTTCTATCAGGGTAAGCCCATGTGGCTTCTCTTCCAGCTCCTCCATTCTCCAGGACTCAATGTCTATAGTATGCTTCTATGTTTTCTTGTTGATAGACCATCTCCAAGAGAGTGAGTCAAGTCTCTCTCCTCCAATTCATAAAAACCATGAGATTTCACAGAATTATCTGGAGAAAGCCATGCCCCACACAGAGGCTTCATTGCTTGTCTCCAGATTGATAGGCTAGATTCCACCCCTATACTCCCAGTGCTGAAATTGACACAGATCAGTGACTCTCACAATATTTCAACTCAAGACTTGAATTTTTTCCTTGAATGCATTAGGAGCTGAATAGAAACTTTTTAAAGGACATCTGAGGAAAGCACACTAAACTATAGCATTAGAACATGCAAAGGGCATGCATGATTTAAATTGGGGTAGGTATGTGCCAGGGTTATTTCCTTCCATAGTTCTTATTAAATCTGTATGCTAAGAAAATAAACAAAGAATCTGGACTACATGAATAAGGTGGTATAAGAATGGGAAGAAATCTTATTAACAACAGGAAATATGCTGATGACAGAGCCTTTTTTCCTGAAAGTAAGGAGGACTTGAAATACTGACTGCTGAAAATCAAGGGCTGTAGCCTTAGATATGAGCTACAACTTAACATAAAACCAGCAAGCCCACACGGAAGAAGCACACCAACCTGTGTGATCATGAGGTGGTGAAGGGACCCGGTGTCAGGCATCAAGGACCTAAAATTATGTTATTATTAATGAAGGGGAGTACAGATTGGGGACCCAAAGCCCATCAATAGGTGAAGTGACATCCTTTTGCAGAGGGGTTACAAGGAGAAGATGAGCCAGTTAAGATACAGAGTAGGAACTATGAAATATGCAACCTTCCTCTAGTTCCAATGCTGCCTCCCACCATGACCCCAATTCTGCCACACAAATCCAGCTAGACCAGGAGATGTAAGTGAAGTTGGAAACATGGGAAACTTAGGATAGATGATCCATCAAGACTAGTAATGGGAGTGGTAATACCAGGAGGGTGGAGGGATAGAGGAATAGAAAGGGAGAACCAACTTCAGGGATCTACACGTAGCCTCCTCTCTGGGACACGGACAACAGGGAAGTGAGTGTTGGGACACATTGTACAGTGTACAGGATAAAAAATAATTTGCAAATTACTGAGGGTTCAAGGGGAAAAGGGGGAGGAAGGGTAATATAGGGAGCTGATACTAGGGGCCTGGAGGGAGGGAGAATGTTTTGAGAGTGATGATGGCAATGAGTGTGTAAAAGTGGCCTGCATACAAGTGATGTTGTTAGGGATTTTGTGGGAGTTGTATGGGCCTCCAATAAAATGATTCATTAAAAAAAGGGAGGAAGGGGAAGGGGAGTTTTTTTTTTTAAAGAGGAGCTTATACCAAGGGCTCAAGTGGAAAATATTTGGAAATGTATGTGGCAACATGTGTGCAAATGTGCTTGATACAAATGATGTACTGAATGTTGTAGTAGCTGTAAGAGCCCCCAATAAAATTATTTGAAAAATAAAACCAGCAAGCAGACAAGTGGGCAGATAGGTTACATGATAAAAAGAGAAAAGATTGAAGCTATCCATGATTTTATCTTGCTTGAATGCATAATCAATGCTCATGGAAACAGATGTAAAGAGATTTAGCTTTACATTGCATGAAGCCTAAGGCATAAGACCCTTTAAAAATGTTCAAAAGCAATGATAACACTGATATCTAAAGTCAGCCAGGTATTTTTTCTTCCCTCATATGTGTATTAATAGTTCAACATTCTATAAGAAAGACAAAAGAAAAACATGTACATTTATATTATCATCTTAGCGAAGAATAACAAATGAACCATGAAATGCCAAAAAAAAAAAAAAACCCAAAAGCAAACCCAGCTCCATCTCTGAAGTATAGCCCAAATGCTCACTAGAAGCTAGGACAGCGAGACGTCATCTCACCTACAGTGGACATATCAGGAGAGAGCAATTCCTGGAAAGGGGAATGTAGAGATGTACCAAAAAAGATAGACCAGCATAGTCAAAGTTTTAATAGAGAGGATCATTGTTATCCAGGGAGGAAGATGAAATTTTGAGTGATTAACAGATGTCAAAATATGTGCAAAAAGTGAGCTGAAAATAAGCAGGTTCTAGATTTCAAAAATCTAGCTGCCCCAAATCATGAGTGGAACAAAGTGTATTGGGACATTTAAAGATAGTGCCAAGTAAAAATTTACCATTTGAAAATGATAGAGAGGAATCCTAACTGTAGACTTCTGACTGGCTGAGGGGGGCGGGGCAGGGCGGCCAGTGTTTGGTACCTCATCTGAACTGGTTGGAAGTATGCAGAAGGAGATCACACTGAAAGTCCAAAGGTGTGACAGGGTTGGTGGGTGGAGGGTGTGTGTGTGTGTGTGTGTGTGTGTGTGTGTAGGGATGGCACTAGACCACTCCACTCCTGACTACAGGAATATTAATGGAGGATGATAGGAAGCATGCCTCTTGGGCATGGATATTCAGGGGGGAAGGGGTAGAAGTGCAGTTAGAGAAGCAGGTTCCAGGATATGCAACCCTGAAAGAAAGGGGGATTCAACTGATGGATTATGAAAGGTCCTGCTCAGTAATTTGTGTGTTCAGCTACTCTGACTCAGGATACCCATTAGTCTTGGATATAGCTTCGTTTTTTCTCTTTTGGTGTCTATCTATATAGGATAGGCAAGATAGGCAAATACAAGGAGACAGTGAAAGGACCAATGGCTCTGTGTAGGGTAGGGAATGGAGGGGAGGAGGGGAGGCGAATTGTGGGCCAATATAATAGGCACAAGAAAGTAGCAAGGATTTGAAAAATGTTACTGATCATGCTTGATGAATTGAAATATATTCTAGAGGAATTAACTGAGAGGTGAAAAATGAGTAAAAATAAAAGTGGGTCAGGAGGAAAGAAAAAAGAAATAGAGGAAATAGGAAGAATATAAAATCATATATGTATATGTATAAATATAGATAGATTTAAATATAAGAATATATAAACAGAGGTACATTTGTATGTATGTGTGTGTACATAACAGGAAGCAGATGGAGGTTGGGCCTCTACCTAAATCTTACCTGAGCACAAGGATAGTTTATTCTAATAATGTGGCACTGTATGATACTCACCTCCCCAACAAAATCACGAGACAAAATGATTGCATAAGTCAACGCAGTGAAGAAAACTGATGGTGTCTGCTATTAAAAGATGTCATAAAGGCTTGTAATTAAATAAGTGGCCATCTAGCAGGTAAGTCATAAAATCCATGTGAAAGAAGCACACCAGTCTGTGTGATGATAGGGTTTTGACAGGGAGAGGTATCAGAAGTTCAAAAACAAGCCACCAAATCTATGTTAAATAGTGTGGGTGTAGTAGAGAAGCAAAATCCACCTGTAGGGTAAGTGTCCCATCCCTCTCAGGAGGGCCAGTCAGAAGGGATGAAGAGTCCAGGGTGTGGTGGAGTACTGATGAACCACATGACTATCCTCTAGTTCAGCGGTTCTCAACCTGTGGGTTGCAACGCCTTGGGGATCAAATGACCCTTTCACAAGGTCTCCCAATTCATAACAGTAGCAAAATTACAGTTATGAGTAGCAATGAAAATAACTTGATAGTTGGGAAGTCACCACAGCATTAGGAAGGTGGAGAATCACTTCCCATGTTCTTTAAAATTTCTACCCCTTACTATTGTGGTTTTTATTTGTTTCATCTAATTAATCTTATTAGATCTGCATATGTTCACTCATATAATTAAGAGCGCTTGATGTATGAAAGCCAAAATAAGTAACCCTCCAGAAGCAATAGCAGGAATAGCGATTCCCTAAAGGTACAAAAAAGGGGGAAGGGGCAGAGGTGAAAGGGATGCTGATGAAATTGATGACTGTATAACCCCACTTGAGGGGAATGCATAATAGAATTGCAGGTGAATGGATACATTGGGTGATGTAAGATTTGGAAAAAAAGTGATTATAATAATTATAATAATAAGGGTTCCTGGGGACTACAGTGGGGTTGGTGGGTGGACAAAGGGGAGCTCATATCAAACAGTTCACAAAGAAAGAAAATGTTTTAAGTTTGATGGTGGGAGCAATTGTACAATTATGCTTGATCTAATTGAAAGATGGTTTAGTATATAAGCAAGAACTCCCAATAAAATGATTAATAATAAAAATTCCTGGCATTTTCAGTCATCTCATATGCAAGCAAAAGATGCACAACAAGTAAGGAAAATTAAAGAATTGATGTATTTGCTCTATGGTGTTGGTGAAGAATATTCAAGTTCCATGAACTGTCAGAAGAATGAAGAAATTTGTCTCAGAAGAAGAACCAGAATATTTCTTAGAAGCAAGTATGGGAAGACAATGCTTTCCCTATTTTGAATTGTTTACAAGAGAGACCAATCCTTGGAAAATGTTCCCATGCTCAGTTAATTAGACAGTCTCTGAAAAAAGGAAAGACCCATGATGAGATAGACGTACCCAGTTGCACCAACACACGAACTCAAGTGTAATTAGTTGAGAGGGCGCAGGGAAGGGTAGGACTTCCTTCCTTTGGACATAGCATGATGCTGCATCCAAACTCACTCCGGAGTCATTGCAAGTGACCTGCACCACTGCCGTGATGTAGGGCTATTACCAGAGGTGGAAAGCAGAGTGAGTATGAGACATTTGGGGAGAGGGAATAAGTTGAAGTTTTACCAATTTTTATGAGATAATTTCGGTAAATCATTTGGAGGATTTTGTTGATGCCTGACTATATTTATATGACGTGAAGAACTTGACATCATTTACTGAGCTACCTAGAACCTATGAGACATTTTTACAGTAATAGTAGCCACATATCCTTGAGTAAATCAATTAACTTACTACATTTTTCTCTAGCTGTTTGTGCTTGTAACTATGGCTATAGTTGATGGGCTCCTAAAGAATGCAATATACACATTAATATTTAAAGCTGTTTCATATCTAGTGCAATATTATTCTTATATCCTGAAAGGAGTTCTTTCTGCAATATGTATTTAAATTTACATTTATTTGATATTAAAAAGTAAGCATGAGTTATATTGAATTTTTTCAGACAAAATTATGGAAATATAAAATGATATTTCTCTTTACATATTAGTCAGCATCTTTTCAAATAATGAAAAAATGCAGGTATCATTACCATGTAATCATTCATTAATCATAAGCCTGACCATTTTGAGCATAATGGTGTCTGTTATTAAATTTATAAAAGCATACGTTTTGCAAATCAATTTTCCTTAATGTAATTTTATTTGTGATATGAAAACAATGTTAATTTACTCTATCTTTTCCGCTTTTCATCTCTCATACCTAGTTTACTTTGTACAGATGTCAGAATTCAAAGAATGAGTGAATAAGTGAATGAATGAACTCAAAGAGTGGCATTCTGGGAAGCAGTGTATATCCCTAACAAGTTAAGAAAATTCACACAATTCTTTTAGTTGTTTTTCCTTAAATTAGTTCTCAGTGAAAGGATATGTAATTCTCTGTTCTTTTCATATCTAAAATGTATAGATTCATTTTCTTAATTAAAATTTAGACTTGTTTAGTTGCAAAGATACAAAGGACATTATTATTTTAATATCTGATTTCATCTTTCTCTTCATTTCTTTGGCTAACTCATTTAGGCTGGGGTAGGGTGCTATCCATATTTATTTTCTAAAAGTCATGGTAGGTAGAAAATGTATGTCTGTTGAATAAATGTTTTTTAATGAAAAATAGATCACTCTGGAGCACAGGATATATATTATGAGGACAAACTTTATGGGTCACAGTGTATAAATTTATAGATTTCTTCAGCATATAATTATAACAGATATTCTATAAATAAGAGATTGAGGATAAAATAAAGCAATGATCAAAGATGAGAAGGATTTCATATTACTTATATTGTAGAGGAAGCAAACAACCAGAGTGAAAAAGTTAATTAATAGAAAAATGTCGGATATATCATAATAAATTTCTTGTTCTACCCAGAGTGACAGACTAAGAATGAATTAAACTCATCTTTTGCCTTTTACTTTATGTCACACGTTTGTTCCAGATTTTTAATGGGGCGTAGTGGAAAGAAGAGGTGCACCGCTTCACGTTATAATTACTCAATTCCTGGACTGGTAATTTCATTAATAAATTGCCTGGATGGCAAAATGTTTAAGAGCTAAAAAGTTAACATTTCTAACTTACCTAATGGTTCTTTGGGAAAAAAAGGTCACAATCTGCTCTCATAAAATAAAAAAAAAAAAAAGTATTGCCATCACTTTGATTTAGTTGTGACTTGTTTGTTTTTTCAGCAAATTGAGAGAAGAGAGTACTTTATTTTCTAAACTCCTCAGTAATGAGATATTGCGAATTAAATAACACATTAAATAAATAACATCTTTCCCTAAAGATTATACTTTTTTTTGGGGGGGGGGGGTCATCACTGCCCTCTGGTGGTCTTGGATGCTCCCCACCCTTGCTCCCAGAAAGCTTCTGTTGGATTTGAACGGCCAAGCCAATGGGCCGCAGTCCCACTGCGGACCACTGGGACTCTGCCCCTTTCCTAAAGATGTTAGCATTCTGTTACCATGTATCATCTAGCACATTTGTAGACCTCTCCCTGCCTTCAGGCTGCTCTCCTTATGAGGAGTCCCACTGGCACAGTGAGGGGGCTGGCAGTTCAGTCGCTAACCCCAATGGCTGCAATTCCAAACTGCCAACGGCTTGGCCGGAGAAAGATGAAGTTCTTTGGCCTCATACAGATGTATGGTCCTGGAAACCTGTGGAGCGGTTCTACTCTGCCCCATTGGGTTGTTGTGATCAGGATCAATGTGGCGGCAATATATTTTTATTTTAAGAGAACAGATTGTGACATCTGTCTCCAATGGAAGCATAGGTAGTTTAGAACTACCGGCTTTTTCGCTCTTAGCGCTGAAGCATGTTGCCATCCAGGTGTTGTAAGGAAACTACCAGGCCAGGATCTGAGTAATTGTTGTATGAAGTGGTACAGCTCTCCTTTCCACACTCTTCCAATACAACCCATGTCACTGTCGTCAGTAAAGCAACTGGACCCACGGGTCCACCACAGACGGTGATGGGATGCCATTAGCCAAGGGGAAACGGTGGAGGTAGAGGTGTGTCTTATTGGTTGTCTTAGTTTTATAATACTGCCCAACCTTTCACTTGTCTACCATTTTCCTGGAAGTTATATCTGCCGAAAACTCTTAGTGGTAGTCCCATTTATCTCCATATTTATTTGAAAACTGTCAGAGCTGGAACTGCCATATCCCCCAACCCCAATCTTGAGGATTTCAAACCTTTGATAGGGTGCAACCACTACTTTTTTATTACTCTCTTCTAGTGAAAAATATGAGAATTTTCATCTTCTGACAAGTTTCTGCCCTACGCAGTTTCCAGCTTTGGCCGGCTCTCCTGCATTAAGGTTGTCAGCAGTGTGACTTCTCCCTTTAGCATGTGGTAATCGACTCTTCCACTGCTCACCCTTAAGAGCCCCTTTTTATTTCATTTAGGATTTATTAGTCTGGTCAATAGGTAGGGGTGAGTGCGAATTAGGTCGGGTAGGATCCAGTTGTCATAAAAATCATCCAGCTGTGATTGATTAATAGAAGAATGCATCAGAGGCTGCACTGCCATCCTGGTTGCAGGTGTTTAATACGATCTGTCAGCAAAACCTTCTCAGCTGACAATCTTGATAGAACCACCATCTGTTTGGGAGGATTACAAATACATTATCAAAATATTTATGACATGTTTCCTCTGCAAAATGATATCTTATCCCTTTCAATAGATTAATGTCTTGCCAGTAACTGCAAAGCAGAGAGAAAAACCTAACATTTAAAATTATCTAAGTCAAAAGTAAATTCATGCCCATATTTTTTCTTACTATCATGAGGTTATTAAATTAATATCAATCCAAATGTGTTTCACTTTTACTTACAGATTTAAAGCCAGGCTAAATTAATGCATAACGTACATTTAGATAGGAAATTTGAAGTTGAATATAACCTTTTATTGTGTGTGTCTATACAAAATACACAAAGTTAATGGACAATTTTAAATGAGAACTTGACAATTAGAAGATATATTTTTTCATCTGCAGAGGAATACATTAAGTACAGTCTAAGTAGTCTTAGTAATAGAAATATTCCTTCCTTTTATAATTAGATGTTATATAAGCTACATTCATATTTAAAAAACAATGTCTGCAACATTCGTAAAAAGAAATTCTCATTCTAAAATTTTATTAGAATTTGGTTTGCCTTTGCCCTTAGAAAAATCTGTATTTTTAAGAAATAATTTCAGGCTAAGAGGAACTTTGTGATAATTATAACAAAAATATATAAGTGGTATATATACAAATATATATGCACATATATATTTTGTAGATATATGTATTTACTTATTTTTTTCAACTTTATGGAAATTTATTTCTAAATGTATTTAGCATTAATGTAGTAACTATATTTAGTATATCCTAATCCTATTAGTCTTAATAAATTGTCATGTCTTGTTTGATTTGTATATTCAGATGTTTTGGTGGGGTTTGCCTGTTGCTTTAAATCTAAGGGACTTGGGGTTGCTTCGGGGTTTTTGCCAATTAGTTGTAACCACAAATATTGGGTCCTAGATCAGAGCAAATGAGCTTAATTAGTAACCACATTAAGTGGAATACAGAAAGAGAAAAAGTGATAGAGAAAAACTTATTTATATTAGAAGATTAGCCAAAGGGTCATCCTTCAGTAACTAAGATGCTTTGGTGGGTACTGAAATTATTTCATTTTCCTAGTGATTCTTAAATTAACTTCTTCTAACAATTTTAAGCATTTATTACATGCAGGTTGACTATAAACCTTAAGATACAAATACAGAAAAAATACAGAAAACACATGAATATAGAAGCAGTGGGTACATAAGAGTTCTGTAATTCGTTATCTTGACATCCACTTTCCAGTTGACTGCTCATTAATAATCCCATATACAACTTGATTCATTCCAAAGCAGGATTCAAATAGTAATTAATATTCCAAACTATTTGAATACTAGGACACATTTAAGACATCCAATGTTAAATGTATAACTAGAGTGATTAAACTTAACATGGGTAAATCAATTAAAAATGATGGTAGTCTTTCTCATACCTTACATTAGTTACCTTATCATTAAAATAAATAAATAACTATAATAAATTTTGGAACAATAAATGAGAGCAAGAAACTATATAGTTGTACTGTACTAGATAGTTTATATAGTGGGAATGGTTTCTATCTTAAAAAAGTAAAATGTTTTCAGTTCCATTATTTATTGTTTTCATTTATTTGCTTATTATTTGTCATCTAGGTTAGCATTTAAAAAATATTGGGTTTTGCATTCCCATAAAATTGTCTTGGGAGTCAATATAATAATTATTATCTATATGACAGTCATTTATAATTTATATACATGCATCATTCATTAACATATATATTAAAAGTGTTAATATAAAATCATATTGTTTCAAAGAACTAGATCAACAGATATGTTTTGCTAAAAAGATAGTGTTCAACAATAAATAAATTACTATATCTCAGAGGATCAGTCTAGTGAGAAAGGCTGCATGGATAATTAGAGACATTATGATCTACATTTTGGATTTGGGTAGATGTGGTTTGAACTTCATTTCCACTATGGAATGTTATTTGGATAAATTTTTCTGAGAATTCATATTCTCAAAGAATGACCAGCATCAATCCTGAAGTATGCTGCTGGACTTTAATAAAAACATGGCAATCACATGTGAAAAGAAACCAGAACTGTGACTAGCACAGAGGAATTCATCCAATGTATCTTCTCCATTCTCACAGCGGAAGAAGTTGCAAACAAGGTTGATAGGTAGAGCACAGAGGAGAGAGAGGAGAGGTTACTTAATGATATTCTGAACTAAGTAAATATTGCATGTATCTCTAGCATTGGAGACATGATAGGAAATTGATTTGTATGCAATTTCTAATTTTATTTTAACAGTATATGTAATTCCACCCAGCTTTATTAAAAGTGTTACTACTTTAAACTTAAGAAAGTTGAAGTTTCTGGGAAAGAAGAAGGATCTATCGATTAAATAAAAGTTGAATTCTTTAAGAATATGAGAACAATGAATTGAAATGAGAATTTGCTAAGAAGCTATGCTGTGGAAATTAAAATCAAGGAAATACATCATAGACTTTCTTTCCATCTCATATTATAATCATGACTGTATAATTTAGTACAAAAAGAAGATAAAAGAAATTAGTGAAGATATTCTTTGTAGAATAAGAAATATTTTCAGGCTGAGCCCTGGTGGCCTACAGGTTGTGTGTGGCCCACAGGGTTGACAGTTCAAATCCAGCAGCAGCTCTCCAGGAGCACGGCTGGACTCCTACTCCCACCAGGGAAATGATGCCACAAAAAAAACAACAGAAAGAAAAAAAGAAATATTTTCAAATGTGATTTCAAAATGAAGACATCACAATATATTGCTGAGAAATGAAAAAGCTATATGCTTATAGTTTAATAAAATTTAGAAAATGAACTTAATATAACTGAACAGTTGAATAAAACTTGAATTACTATCATTAAGGTATGTATTTATGCATTCTATGTCATAATTGCCTCTTCATGGCATCCTTAAATGTTTATTTTAACTTGACTTCTTTAAGGTAAAAAATGTTGTGGGTCACTAATAGAAAGACCTGGCTATGAGCTTCACTTATGACTATAATGAGCAACACCAAATATCTTCATTCTTAACCTTCATGCGTATATACCTCAAGTCCACTTAACTTTTCTTTGATATCTTTATGATTTATTCTGTCCATGCCCTGAGTTCTTAGAAATCTTGTGACCACAGAATATCTCTTTTCTGTCAATTCTGGATTATTCTAGTGATCCAAAGCAGTCATAAAAAATTAATTGAGATATGATAAAAGAGAATCAGAAATTTGTTCACAGCAACGTGATTGTGTGCCCATGTTTCTAACATTTGTGACATGTATTGGGATTATTGGGTGAAGGTATGGAGGCCTCTCTGAATGGCCAAGACAAAGTCACTCATAGCTCCTTGCAGTGACTGTTAGCAATTTCTTAAGGCTACAAAAACAGGATGGGACCTACAAAGATGTAGCTGTGACAGTGAAGAGAATGCAAGACTTTCTGGAATATAATGTTATTAAGCTATTTTAAATGTTTATTTTACATTGTCATTAAAATACCTCTCATTGCAGAAAACATTAAAATTTATAAAAAGTGACCCATTAATTTAGCACCTAGAGGAAGACAAAGTATCTAAGTAATGGGCATGATTGTTTCAACTTTTCTAAGCACACACACAAATGCATGAGCAATTATTCAAGCACATACACATATTTACACCTGCACCCATGAAAGCACCTTATCATTCTACAGCTGCATTTTTTAAAACTTTTTTTACTCAGTATAGGTTGAGTATTTTCTTATGAAATGTACTTGAAATGAATAACTTGAGTTAACTAATTCAATTCAGTGGCCCTATGTGTATTGCCTCTCCTTGAATTTCATTCATGAAATATAAAATAAGCACCTGACCAAGCAGGAGATAAGTGGCCCCCAAATGTGTTTTCAAAGACACACAATGACATATGTACCCAAATCACAAACCACTGCCTGTGGGGTGCGTCCGACCCTTAGTGAGCCTGGGTCAGGTTTCAGACACTGTGAATCTTGGCAAAAACAAACAGCCCCCACGTTGTGGAGGATTTGGACGACCAGCCCAGCGGATCACACTCCGTTGCTTACCTAGGGCAGCAGCAGTGCATCCCCAAGCTCTGAGTGTATGTGTGTGTGTGTGTGTGTGTGTGTGTGAGCACGTGCGTGTACACATATAGGCATGCATGTATGAAAACCCTTGCTACCTAGAAGAATGAAAGGGTGAATTTTTATCATGAGGGGAAACATTATCTTTGAAAATTTTCGGACAGTTTTCTCACTTATTTAGCATTTAATTTTCTTGACACTTCAGGATAACCTCTCGCAATTATCCTGTGGCCTTCTTAAAAACCTATCAAGATGCCTCCTCTCTAAAAACAATGTGCATAACCTCCTGAGCTGCCCTTGAGTTGAACTGATCCTGCCATCCTCCTTTAAAACCACTGGGTCTTGGTATTTTTTTGGTGGCATCGCTGCCCTGGTGGGAGTAGGAAGCCCAGCCTTGCTCCTGGAGAGCTGATGCTGGATTTGAACTGTAAACCCTGTGGGCTGCAGTCCTGCACACAACCACTATGCCACCAGGGCTCAGCCAATAACCACTGTTTTGATTGGACTATATTTGGACAGTCAAAGGATTTTAAAATAAGTCCAGTGTACAAAACCAGTCACTTATCACAGAGAATATGTCTAAATACATTTTGCTTCAAACAAATCTACATTTAAAAGTGAGAAACCTAAAATTGAAACTTTTTTATTCACATCCATATGTATGCATTATACACACATACATTGTACATTTTGGATGTAAAGGATCTGCACAGATAACACATACATGTTTATAATTTTCTGAGGGTTCAGATAGGGTTGCTCTGTCTGAGTTATTATGTGCATAAATAAATTACATATACATATATGAACATATGCATGGACTCTGATGGTGCAGTGGGTAAGTGCAAGGCTGCTGCCTAGAAGGCTAGTGGTTCTCAGCCATCAGTAGCTCTGAAGGGGAAAGACAAATCATTCAACTCCTGCAAAACTTTCAGACTCAAAAACCCATTGGAGCAGGTTCATTTGTCCTGTAGGATTGTGATTACTCAAAATTGACTGAAGAACAATAAACGCATCTGCTTAGTTTAGTTCTTAATACAAATGCACATGATTTGTGTATTCGTGTGTGTTTTATGTATTATGTCAAATTATATATGTGTTCATGTACATGAATGTGTCAGTGTGTATGTACGGGAATAGGACGAGGCTTGTAGTGCTTTGAAACAGTGTTTTCTGGGTCCCTAAATGGGAAGGTGAAATTTGAGAGACACCATGGAACATAATAGCTGAACCCTAGCTAAGATTCTACTTATCTTTACAAATCTTGTTTCTTCCTCACCCACTGACAAGTGCTAACCCCACGGACACTTGACAAATATCTTGCAATGTTAAATGCAATTTTAAACTCTGCATCTTGCAAAAAGCCAAACATACAGAAATATACTCTTAGCATTATGTATAGTATGTGAACTCCTCTGTGTCTATATATGAGACAATTACATAAGATGCTTCGCATATAATTACATTTATACATTTATACATTTATAAATACATTTTCAGTATAAACTTCCCAAATGAGCTTTGAGTTTTGTTTTTTATTTTTGTCACTTTAATATCTCATGTTTTTCAGTTACAATGTCTTTAATTCTAAGATTATTGACCTTTCCATTTACTCATCTTTTAAAAGAAATCATGAATTTCCATATATGTTTCTGCTATTTTAGAGGACTTGTGCTGTTGCTTTATTGCATCAAGGAATCATTTTTATACTGAGAATTGCTGATTCTCTGGATGCACCATAAAGAAAAAAAATGAAAGAGACTTTCAGTAATAGTGGCTTCCTCATTCTCCCTAATCTGCCACACACATTTAAACTCAATGAATACTTTCATTTCCATTACCTTTTACTATCAAGAGTCAAGTTCTTCTTTTATCCATTTTTTTAGGCTTCAGACATAAGTAATCTATTAATGCAATTATGAAGATAAAAGCAGTAAATATAAAACTTAAGCATAAGATTTCAGAGGAAATATACACTTCAGCAATGATTAATACATTTTAATTGCCAATTAAAGTGCAGCAAAAAATTAGACAAAATGCATGAGAGATGGCAAATATGTGTAAGAAAGATATGACAAAGGAACAGGTGAAAATTGTGATCAATAGTTGAACAGGCACTCAATAAAAAAGAAACATATAACAAATTAACTGTACAAAATGGAACAGCATAAAGCACAGATAACAGAGCTCAAGGAAAAGATGGTAAGTCAATATGAAGAGACGAAGCAGGAGCTGTCAGAGCACAGAAAATAAATTCCTGGAAGTAAAAGAAAACTGAAAGAAAAATAAGGTTGAAATTGAGCACAGACAAAATAAATACAAGAATCAGAGATAGTGAGATATAGTGGTATAAATATATATCAGACAAACACACACAGAAAAATAGTGAAATAAATATTTTAAGAAGTATCAAAAAAATAAATAAAAGAGGATCAGAATGTACAAACTGAATAGCTACAGTTTTCTGAGGAAATATTCATCCCAAGTAAAATAAACAGATATACACCAAAATATTATAAAATTAAAAACTAGGTTGTAACACCTGTAATAAATTACAACAGACATGTCGTCTGACTGAAAATGTATTTGTAATTATATGCGAAGCGTCTTATGTAATTCTCTCATATATAGACACAGAGGAGTACACATACTATACATAATGCTAAGAGTATATTTCTGTATGTTTGTTTTTTTGCAAGATGCAGTATAGAAGCCAATAGAGTGTTCTCTATACTTTTTTCAGAAGAAGAGGATCTATAATAGAACACAATATTTAATAGCTGGCACCACTTCCGCCTCCATTTTTCTGCTGCTTCTCGCACTTCAGGGTTACTTGTTTGGTTTTGGCCTGGTCCCTCTTTGGGAAGGGCAGCTGAGGAGACGCTGGTGCTCTCCATGGCCCACGAGAACCCCAAGGAAGGGGGCAAGACTGATCATATTTATTTGGAGGTAGCGAGGCAGGATGGTTCTGTGTTGCAGTTTAAGATTAAAAGGCATACCACACTTAGGAAACTAGTGAAAGCCTATTGTGAATGACACATTTTGTCAATGAGGCAGATCAGATTCTGATTTGATGGACAGCCAATCAATGAAAGAGATAGATCTGCACTGTTGGAAATGGAGAATAAAGGTACAATTTGATGTGTTCCTGCAGCAGACAGGAGACGTCTGCTAAAAGGGGGCTTGCTCTTTTCCTCCAGAACTCTGTTCCTACTGACCAAGAATACATTTTCTTTTAGAAAGCCATAATTTGTTTCCACCACATCTGATCTACTACTGTACGGTTTTATCTATTCAGACATTTTGCCTTCTCCATTGCTTCATTGTACATCACATAACTGGTGCATGTGCACAAGTATGCTTCATTTCCCCCAATGTTTATTTATTTATTTGTTTGCTTGTTTGGTTAAATTAAATGGCAAATGGTATGGTTTCTTGGTTTGTTTGTTTTTTGCCAACCATATGTTTTGATCAACATCAAATAGATATGGGATCAGAAAACATTCCCTTTTCCATTAGAGGCATGCTCACTCAGCAATTCTCTAAAATCCAATATACTATTTTGCCCTCACTGTTTAAAAAAAACAAGCAAACATAAAACAATGACACAAAAAAATCCTTGCGTATCTTGTTTGATTGGCGAATTTTGATGTTTTTCATTTATCATTGTAACACTAAGGACAATTTAAAAAAAATTCTTCGCATATAACTGTTACATTTAGGGCCATCTGTTGTTATGTAGGGGGAAATTACTCTCAAATAAATGAAGCCTTGAATTAGTTAGGGTAGATTAGAGAAACAAATTCATACACATGCATATGGATATAGGGGAAATGTTTATACACGAGCGGAATGGAATATTAAGAAAGCATCCCAACCCAGTATAATACAAGGTCATAAATCCAATATTAGCCCATATGTCCAATACCAGTCTATAAAGTCTCCTTCTGACTCACGAAGCACAGACAATGACAACAGAACAATCACAGGGCAATGGGTGCAGAGTCTTGTGAATCCAGTGGTGGTAGAAGCATCCTGGTGCTGGCAGGGGTCTCCCCATGGCTCCTCATTTCCAAGACTCAAGGTCCATCAGCTGTATCTAGTGGTGGTAGCATCCCAGCACTGTGGATTCCATCAAGGTAAGCCCATGTGCCTTCTCTTCTGGCTCCTCCAGATTCCAGGACTCAGAATCTATCAGCATACTTTTATTTTGTCAGTTATGTGTATCCAAAGAACTGAGTCAAGTCTCTCACCTCCAATTGGGAAATACCGCGAGACTTCCCAGAATTGTCAGGAGAAAGCCAGACCCACACAGAGGCCTCATTGGCTGTTTCCAGATTGACAGGCTAGAGTCCACCCCTACATTCCCAGTGCTGAAATTGACACAGGTCAGTGACTGCCACAGATGCCTATATGGCTTTCCCTTCCAATCAAGCATCTTGTTGTATAAATAAATTTTTCTGTTTATTTTTAAGCTAATATTTAAGGACTCAGAAAATTGTTTGCCTTCCATTTAATTAAAAAATTTAGAAGGCCAAATTTAGAAAATCAAGATAATAAAGGCAAAAGGGTTGATTTCCAGTAGTAAATTAATTTAGTTCTCTAAAAAATAAATGTTGAAATAAGCATTATAACTGCCGTGACAAAAATATGTGAATATTAGAGATGCAAAAATCTAGAAAATATGTCACTAAATTTTTTTAAGGAGAGAATTATAGAGTAGGAGGTGTAATAAATATCTGGATTTCTTTCACTTCCAGTAAGTGAGCATCAAAAGGTCCCATGTCAAGGTGACATATAAAATAACAGAGAATTTCCAGCCTAAAGCTCAATGATAGAAAATTATGACTTTCATGTATGTTTTTTATTGGATTTTGGATGAAAGATTTGAATGGGAATTGAAAATAAGTATTTTTATTGTAGTAATAGAGGATAAACAAATACTCGCTAAAATAAATATTAGATTATAAAGTTATTTTAAAAAGCAATATTAGAAACACATTATTGTACCAGGCGTGGGGAACAGTAGTAAAGATGGAGAGCAGATGCTTGTTTGACCTCTGTCTGGTGGTAGTTTTTCTTCTTTGGCCAGCCAGAGGTCAGATGTATCCATGCAGTTTACTTGGTTGCTTTAGAAAAGAATATAGAAAGTTAAAGTTTGGACTACTTTGTTTGATTGTAGTCTTTGGTTATTCTTGTATGAAATGGCAAAAATGCATATTATTAATGTATATTTTGAACTCAGGTATAGAGATAGCCACATGAATTTCTCAGAGAACATGGTTAGAGAAAATGGCAGACAGAAAATCTGAATCTGGCTTGATGTTCTCAGAGCCCTAATCCCATGTTTTCGTAGAAATAGAATAGTTTTGATAAGGATTAAGATAAACTAAATAAGGTTTCAACTTGATTGTTTTAAGAATTGAGCTTAATATCTTTGTTTATACTGATTTCTTCTGTTTATTATTGTTACTATAAGGATTTACAGAAATAATTGTTGGGAAATATGAAACTAGCTTATAATACCACCTGTCTTGAGGCATTAAAATTTGATCTTTAAATGCACAAAAGACTCTGAAAATATGAGCCCCACCCAGTGTTGTGGAGTATGCAGGACATTGCATTCCGTAGGGGAATGTTGACAGATTGAAGGAAAAAAGAACTGGATTTTTGCAGTTTGAACTAATGGTTTTTGTCAGAAGCTCATTAAAACCTAGAACCATGAAGAAAACTCTCTATTCTAGGCCAGAATTATTAAACGGACCTCTAAGAAATCTGAAATGCTTGCTAGATGATCATCTGAATCCACTTGCTGAGTGGAAGTGAGAGAAACACAGCGAGAGAGAGAGAGAGAGAGAGAGAGAGAGAGAGAGAGAGAGAGAGAGAGAGAGAGACTGGCCACTGACACCCATGGACTTGGTTTACAGGAACTAGATAAGATAAAAACAGGTGCACAGGTCTGAAATTCATGACCTAGCTCAAGGGAGCTAGGATTGTTGAAAATTTGTGAGAGATTTCATAGCTTAAAGACAGGGTGACCAATGGGCAACATGGTGGGGCTAAGTGAGGAAGCCCACATTGAGTTGACCAGATCCTGACGATATGAAGAGATGATTTTTGAGCCTATGACCTGGTCCATATTGATGAAGCCTTTATGGACAACCTGTCCTGATTTAATTTGTTGATGGATGTGGATTCCACAAGGTTCCAACTGGAATGAAGGTTCTTCACATGAAAGAATATGATTGTCTCCTTAGAGCATTTAGGGTTGATGTATTTGGGCAGTAAAGAAAGGGGGTATCCAAAATGAGGAGGATAAAGGCATATAAAGAGGCTTTCTTAAAAATTTTTGTCAGTGCTGGACTATGTTAAGAGGATTAAGGTGTAGATGTTACTTAACTGTAATTGCTAGGCAAAGGATAGCTTATATAGTTATATATATAGTTTTAATATATAGTTTTAATATATACTTATCCATCTTAGTTACTGGAATATACTGAATAAAATAATGTAATATATTTAATATATTTATATTATATATGTAATATATTTAATGAGCCCTTTTTAATTCCAGGTTCTGGTGACCCAAAAACAGAACAGGTATACTTTGATAATATTGGCCAACAGAGATATGGGAAAGGTCATAGAGTGCACTCAGAAGGTCAGTAATCAAATGAAGTTGGTTTCATGGAAATGAAAATGAACTGAACACATTGAAAACATACTGCAGTGAACTGAAATTCTTTGATGGTGCCAGAAGCCCCTGTTGCCTGATTAGATAAGCTTTCCACTGCCAACCACAAGTCACTTGTCCTTTGCAGGAAAAATATGAGACTGTCTACCCCCTTCAAGACTATAGCCTCAAACATTCTACATAGAGTCACTCTGAGTCTGATTCCATGACACTTGGTTTGGTTTGGTTTGATTTTTTAGTTTAAACTTAAGAAGGTTTGTGAATTATCTGAAGGAAAATACATAATTTTAGCTTAAAATAAATGGAAAATCAGTTAGATATTAAGGTCATTGAAGCCATAATCCACTGTTATTGAGTTCTTTCTGTCCCATAGGTATGGTACATAGGGCTTCAAAAATTGTAAAGCTTGAATGGAATAATTAGTCTTGTACAAATGACCTACTGTTTAGCAGATTAAAGTTTACCCCACATCACAAAATATGCAGCTCACACATATACACACAAATGTATTTCAGTTCACAGTTAATCAGAGCTGTGATATAGAATGATTGGCTCTTATGACATGGTCCTACATAACATTTGCCCTTATGAAAAGATCACTGAAGATAGTGTTCTACAGCAAAGTGTGATGAAGAAATCAGATGATGCAAGGCTGTCAGAGAGAATAGCGTCTGGGAACATAGTCTTGTCTTAAAGCAAGCAACTGCTAAATACACATGGAGGAAGCATGTCAGTTGTAAGATTCAAGGATTGTAAACAAAATATTCTATATCTTGAGGAGGGATTTTAAAATGTAAATCCTGACCATTCATGTTTGCAGAATGACATGGAGGACAGCAAACGTCCCCCAAAAAGATACATTTTCAGAATTCCATTTGTATTGAGTCCCTGGGAAAGACCTTGTAACCACAGAGTAGGGATGTAAAGAGTTAATTGCTACTAGGCAGTACACATTTTAAAGTTCAAAGACAGTTAGATGAAAATGTAATGCTTGATCATTTGATTTCCCACTTTATATATTTTATATCTGTTCCAGTTTTTAATATTTTGTGCTTTTATTGACTGATATTTTTCTGCTTTATTTTGTCATCACGAGGGATATGTCAAGTGTGATTTCTGAGCATAAGGCACTAACAGTAAGGAGCACAAGAAAGAAGAAAATATTATGGCTATGACCGTATTACTGTTTTCTAATAAAATGGAACTATTGAATTATATAATGTGTCAGTCTGGATAGAGTAGAGAAACATATTCATAGAAATGCATATGTGTATAAGAAAGAGGTTTATATACATTAGCAATTGAATATTAAGAAAACATCCCAGCTTCATCCAGATCAAATCCATAGGTCTGATATTGGCCGATATATCTTATATCAATCTATAAGATTCTCTTCAGATTCATGAAACTCATGCAATGATGCTGAGTGCAGGAAAATGACAGGTCAGAGGAGTGGAAGTCTTCTGGATCCAGCAGTATCTAAGTGCTCGTACGAATCTCTGTGTGACTCTCTGGCTTCAGAGGTCTGATTGCACAAGGGTAGGTCCATGTGGCTTCTCAAGCTCCCAGGGTGGAATACCATGTGTCTTGTCAGTAAACATCCCCAAGGGAGTTAGCAGAGCGACAGATAATGTCTCCTGTCTCTAAGAAGGAATACTGGATTTCTCATAATTCTCAGGAGAAGGCTATGTCCATACAGAGGCCTCATTATCTATGATCCTTTCAAATTGACACCAAATTATGTAACTGCCACATATGAAAGTATATAAATAAAACTTGAAAAATAGACATTTTAATTAGATCTCTGTGATTCACTTCTGATCTTGTTAAAAATGTTTGTTCTGAGCAAAAGTCTTGGACATCAGTACAACGTGATTTGTTCTCACAAAATGGTGTTGGGTAAAAGGTGTTGTTACATATGAGGAATGTAATGCCAAGGGTGAGATCTGGTCCACAAGATTGTGCTAGTTCTTGGCATCCATGGCAAAAAGTTTTTTAAAAAACTAAAAGAAAAGAATTTTCTGTAATCAAGTTGCTTCAGACTCGTAGTGACCCTTTCGGACAGGGTAGGACCGCCTTTGTGGCTTTCCTGGACTTCACAAAGAGTAGAAAGCTGGATCTTTCTCCCATGTAACAAGCAGCCCAACTTGTAACTGCATTTCTAAAGGGAGTTTCTGTGTAGACTAGTTTAAAGATTTTAGTGAGACAAAGTCCAACTCTACAAGTTTCTCTAAGCGTTCATCCCATTTATACAAGGCATCCAACCTTACCTCTGTTTCTGGTACAAGTTTCTCTATGTTGGCTTCGCGTCCCAGGCTCAGAGTTTTATCTTTCTTCTGTTTCATTTAAATGCTACTGTTGTTAGACTCCAAGGAATTGTTTTGGACTCATAGTTATACTATGCACAACAGATCAAAATGTCCCCCATCTTGTGTTCTCTTAATAGCCTTGGCTATGCTTGAACTCATTTTGTAGGCACTGTGTCACCTTGAGAGTGATAACAAATCAGTATTATTAACATGGTGCATTCAAGTTGTGGTTTCTACAATCAAATTTTTAACTATTTCAAGTTCTCAATCTCCTTTCCAAATCCTGAAATACCAACTATTTTGGTACAAGGTTGTGTACATATATGTCTTTGGGAGAAGGTTTACATATGTTCACAAAACAAGTTGAGTAGCATCAAAAATATTTTCTAAACTTATGAAATAAAAAGCCGTAGCAAACAACATGATATTGTCAAATAAATCCATCCTTTAATGATTCTTGCTGTTTTATTGATCTCAGGCCTCCTCATTAGTGCATCCAAAAATACCTTGAAAGCACTAAGATTTTCATGCTGATGGTAGGAATTTATTAAAACTATGTAGTACTTTTCAAGAGCTAAAGGGATATATTCAAATAAAAACATGGCACTGGTCAGGAATGTGATTATTAGTCATTCATTTGCAATTCAAATCTTTCTCCCATTAGTATAGCACACAGGGGTATTTCATTTAATGCTGATTGGCTAAGTCTTTATGCAAGCACCCCAACTTAAGAAAATGTAGAATACCAATATAGCTTTCTTTTTAAAAAATATAAGACCTTGCATGAGTTTATGGCTTAAGTAGAATTTTTCTGACTTGTCAAAAATCACAGTTTCTTATTTCTTTCCTTTCATTTTTTTATCTTTCATTCTTCCAAAGGATTTTATTCTGTAATGTAACAAGACTCTGTATTAAAAATTCAACTGCTTTTCTTTTCCTACTGAGTTAAAACATAGCAATAATGAGTCCTACAATGAAAATATTCTTGGTGATTTGACCTTATTTAGTGATTTTTTCCCTGTGGTTTCCAGGCAACAAAGTCAATCTTAAGAGTGCAAAGGTCTCAGTATCATAAGCCTGCTTATAAACCTTTAATTATTTTGCCCTCTAGTTCACACGTAAAAATAAATTACACATAGCATTTGGGGTCTTAAAACCTTGAGCATAAACAAGCAGCCATCCAGTTCGGGAGGAACAAAACCCACCATAAAAAAAAGCTCACTTGCCTTCGCAAGCATGAGGTGCTGAAACAATCAGGTATCAGACATCAAAGAACAAAAATCAAAATCAATAGACCATTTGACTCCTGATATAGCTGAAGACAAATGGATACAGAGGCAAACAGAGTACAAGAAATGATGGTACCAGCTACAAAATGTGGATGAGCCCCTTTGGGTGAGTGGTTAGACTGGGGTTACTGGAAGGGTAGAGAGAGGGAGGGGTGGAGAGACCGAACCAACTGCAAGGATATATACATAAGTCCCTATCTGAAGGACGGGCATCAAAGGAGTGGGTTGGGGGAGAGGTCGGGCAGTGTAAAATATGACAGAACAATAATAGTTTATAAAGTATTGAGGGTTGGTGGGAAGGAGAGAGCAGGGGAAGAGAGGAAGAGATGGAAAAGCCGATACTAATGGCTCGGGGGAAAAGTCGGATGATTGGAGAATGATAATAGCAGCTGACTTGTGAAGGTGCCTGGCACAGTATGTCTATTTGTGTATTGTGAAAAGCGATGTATGAGACCTCAATAAAATGATTTAATAAATAGACAAAGATTTTTTCAAGCTTAACATAAATCTATTCAAATTTAGAATGCATAATTCAGAGGTCAAAGCCAATCTGCCCAAATTTGATTTTAAATTGTAAGAGTTCATAAACCTAGATGAGTTTATTCTCATTTTTTCTGAGAATATATTTTTGTTACTGTCTTAATATGAATATCTATTCTGGCTTAGGGTAATATAAAACCCTTTATTTTTCCAACTTCAAGAAATTACCTAGCTAATTTTCTTTTATGCTTACCTGTTTTTTTTAATTGAGATCATACTTCTCCAACTGCTGAGGAAACCCTCAAATATAGCATAAAATTAATGTGTTTTGGAACAAGTATTAAAAATAATAAAATATTCTCTAAACTTTTAAAGCTCTATCTGCATATATTGCTTTATGTGTGTATTCCTCACTGTTACTTTTTGTTTAATAAATTGCCCACATTAAGTGGCTTTAAACAGCAGTAATAAATTACCATATTTCAAAAAACCTGTGGTAAGATATGTAATTACCAACTGATCCTGAATGCCTATGGTTTCAGAGGGTATACTAGAAGAGTGGTAGCTATGATCAAGTAGAGACTTCTTCATGGCCATGTCCTTTCTGCTTGCCTGTTCAGGCTGGCAGCCAAAAAGTCTAACATGGCTGAGTCCTAGGACAAGCATAAGGATAGAATGAGGGATGGAATCACCATAGCTTTTTATAATCAAGTGTGGGAGTAACAAAGTCTCATAGGTTCACTTTGATTGCATTCTATTCCTTTAGGCAATTGCAAAGTTGTAGAGGATTAAGAGAACTGAACATGAACGTTCCTTTTGTTACTCTGTATAAATAGTAAATAATATAGCTAATATATGGTGTATGGTTTTATTGATTTGGCAAAGTTATTCCACTGCCTGTACTGAAAAACAAAACAAACCTATGGAGGCTCTATCAAAGCATGGGAATTCCAGAGCACTTGTATTCATCTGGAACTTACGGTGATAATCTTTCACCTCATGTATTTAACCTGTGTGATGACAAGATAACTTGAGAATCTGGATGGCATGAAAAAGAACGAGTCATCAAGATTAGAGGAAGACTCATTAATAAGTTGCCATATAGATATACATATAGATAAAGCAATTAATTTGCTGGATTGAATCTCATATTATTAAGGCTCAAAGATGACAGCCTTCAGGATGTCCTACAGACGTGGTTTCTTTTGTATTGCTCTGGGAGCCTGATCTTCTGCCTGTGCTGCAGTGGAGTGGTTCTCCCTGCATCAGCGCCCTGTACAGAATTGCCAGCCAATCCCTCCCACCCCAGGGTGCCTGGGATCCTGTGGGGACACTCCATGAAGCTTCACAACACTAACTCCCCACCCCCAGAGATTCTTGCCCTATCTGGGAGCTCCTCATGGACCAGTTAGTCAGCCCCTCCCCATCCCAGGAGGCCCACACACAAGTGGCATAAGACAGCCAGGCACACAGCAGAGGTTTGTTGCTCCACCTGTCTTTGTGCTCAGTGCCAGCTATCCCCCTCCCTGTCATGCCCACAGCCTCCAACATCACACATAAGCAGAGGGTTCCATACTGCCTCAACACGTAGGACCTGCCAAGAAACAGACACAGTGTGGCAGAATCTGCTACAGCATATGAACCCAAGCATTTAGGGATAGCCTATAGCATGCTCCCGTCTCCCTGCTCAATCCAGCCCTCGACTCTGTGCTTTGAGCCAGTGATGAATCTGCAGGCCTGTGGAAGACCTTGTCTCACACCCTATGGGAAGTGGCCGTAGCAAGGAACAATTCATCCAATGCCCAACCCATCCCATAATTATACTACCCTGCACTCAGTCAACACAGCATGCACAGTTGGAAACAGTTCCTAAGGAGACCTGAGGGAAGCTTGCACACAAGGCATAGGAGGAGGTGCAAGGGGAACCCCAGCAGAACAAAGGTAAAACACAACCCCTCAAGGCAGTGGGCTAAAGGCAGCCTATGGAAAAACAGCACCAGTCTCTCAAAGAGAGAGTCCAGGGCTCTGAGTCACCAGAGGAAATGGCACCTAGTATCAATAAACCAAACAAAAAAAACAGCAAGCTGCTTTCACAGTGTCAACAAGAAAAGAGAAACAGAATACAATGCCAGAAGATCAGCTGGACCTAATGAAAATCATAGAAAATGTATATATTAAATGAAATCTTCAGAATGATGCTAGGATATATATAGGACATGAGGGAAGCACTACAGTAAAAGGGGGGAATGATAAAGGAGATAAAAGCCATGCACCAAAGGAAAAAACAAGAGCAAAGTGATGAGTTAAAAAAAAAAACTAATATTAAGCTTCCAGACTTCGTCCATTGAAGGGAGGAGCCAGAGAACTGCACCAGGGATCTAGAGGACTTGTGAGCAGAAATTAATAAACATAAGAACAAGTCTAAAAAGTCTGTCAGAGAAGTAGAAGAAAATATCAGAGCTATGTCTGATGCTATGAGAAAGAAAACATTAGAATGATTGGTCTACAGGAAGAAGATGCATCAAGGAAACCAACATCCAAAATAATGATGGAAGAAAATAGAGTTGGAGAAATACTTCCCTAGTTTAATGAATGAAAACCAGACAAGCATCCAGGAGGTAAAAAGAATGCCAACTAGTCTGAATCCCAAGACATATAGTTGTTATTCAGTTTTGAGGAAAAAGATATATATATATATATATATATATATATATATATATATATATATATATATATATATACAGGTAGGGAAAACCTGGCAATCACATATAAAGGCAAGCAGATAAGAATATGCTCAGACGTCTCAATAGAAACTATGAAGAAGAGGAAAGAGTGAAGCAACATATTCCAAAAATTGCAGGAAAACAGCTAAATTCAAGTATACTGTAGCCAGTCAAATTTTCTATCAAAATTGATGGAGAAGTGAGACTCTTCCCAAGCAAGTAAAATCTCGAAGAATATGCTAAAAGTAACAGCGCACTAAAAAAGATTATCAGAGACCAAGTAGGGAAAGAAGAACAACTGTCACCAAGCACACACAAGAGACCACTATCTGGAAGCCATCAAAAGGAAAACAGTCCCCAGGATAAACCTAGATCAGTGATGGAAAGAAGGCAAGAATGAACCCAAAACACACATGGACACAACCAACAGGAAGAAATGCAGGTAGGAAAATACCAAAGAGCAATAAAATAGCATCACAGAGTACCCAGGTAGATGTAATAGCCCATAGTATCATTGAAATGAACTGAGGCCTTAGGAGACAGAGATTAATAAACTGACTGAGAAAACACAACCCCTCAATCTGCTGCCTATAGGAGACAAATCTGAACAAAACAGACAAAAATAGGTAGAAAATCAAAGGCTGGAGAAAAATATACCAAGCAAACACCAATTCAAAATGAACTGATATAGCAATCCTAATCTTGGATAAAATTGATCTCAAAGTGCAAACCATAAAAAGTTATAAGGAGGGACACTGTGATGCTCAAGGGAATGATAGAAAAAGAACTAGTAAGTATTCTAAACATATACACTCTGAACAAATATCCAGTGAAATATGTCTATCAAATGTTCCAAAAGTTGAAAAAAGAACTCAGAAACCATAGCCTCAACAATTATAATAGGTGATTTCAATACCCTGATCTCTAAGAAATATACAACACTGGGAAAGAAACTCAACATGGAGGCTAAAGATGTAAACACCACAATTAGACAATTTGATCTAATAAATATATGAAGAGCTCTCCACACAAATACAAAATAATTTCACATTTTTTAAAGCCCATATGGCACATATTCAAAAATAGATGACATGTTAGGGCTAAATGGAAGCTGCATAAATTTAAGTTAGCTCATTGATATCATACAGATCTCTCTCTCTCTCTCTCTCTCTCTCTCTCTCTCTCTCTCTCTCTCTGACTACTGCACCATAAGATTGGAAATCAAAAAAGAAGATAAAGAAAATAAGGATAAACAATTAGAGGATGAATAACTCCCTATTGCAAAAAGAGGGTTTACTGGCCCAGATCAGAGATGAAATTAGGAACTTTCTAACAGCCAATGAGAATGAGAACACAACATTTCAAAACCTATGGGAAATTGCAAAGGCAGAATCAGAGTAACTTTCATAGCAATTACATGCACACACACAAAAAGGAGGAGAGACTTGTGATGAATACATTGGCACAAAACCTACAGCAACTAGAGCAGAGTCAACAAGACAATCCATCTAATAGCAAAAGAAAATAAGTAATAAAATTGAGGTCTGAGATTAAGGAGTGGGAAAATAAGAAAATGATGGGAGAAAAATTAATGCAGGTAAAAGTTGGTTCTTTGAAAGGATGAATTGAATTGGCAAAACTTTTGTGAATTTAAAGAAGGAAAAGAAGGAACACATTTCAATAGCAAGGATGAGAGATGAAAGAGGGGACATTGCAACAGACCCTAGAAAAAACAAAATGATAATCACTGTGGCAATAATGTGCTTATGTTACTTTCCTGATTAAGCTATAGGGTTGGAGTCTAGCCTATTGATCCAGAGATAGCTATTGTGTAGCCAATGACTTTGTTCTGAGACTTCTGGACATGGCTTTATCCTGAGACTTCTGGGAAATCTCATGATATTTCCATCATGGAGATGAGAAGCTATCTCCCCAGCTGTTGGGAGTTAGTCTCAGAGAAAACAAACTATAGGCAAGACAGGATGGCAGTGTCTGAGGGACTGAAGGAGTCAGAGGAAAAGTCACATGGCCTTGCCCTGATGGAACCAGACCTCTGAAGCTGGAGAAACCATGTGGAGATCCCTGCCAGCGCTCAGTTTCTCCTACCACCTCTGGATTCTGTTGATGGACACTGAGCCCTGGAAGTGAGGAGCCATGGAGAGCCCCCTGCCAATGCTGGGATTCTACTCCCATTGCCCTGTGACTTTGTGAAAAGGAAGGAGATGTTATAGACTGGTATTGAGCATATAGGCTAATATCAGACTTAAGACTTTGAACTGGACTAGGTTGGGATGCTTCCTTAATGTCCTATTCCTCTTATATATAGACCATACCCATATATGTTTGTTTCTCTAGTCTACCTGAACTAACACAATTACACAGTATTAAGAAGGAATGTACTCCAATGAATTCAACAATTGGAAGACATGAACAAATTCTTGGAAAAATAATCCCTTCCTTGACAATCCCCACTAGCTGTCGAGAATATCAACTAACCTATAACAATAGAGGAAATAGCAAAGTTATCAAGAGATTACCAACAAAATATCCCCTGAACCAGGTGGGTTCACTGGTGGGTTCCCTAACAAGTATTTAGGGAAAAATTGACATTAATCCTACACAAACTCTTCCCCAATATAGAAAAAAGATGGCAAACTCCCAAATACCTTCTACGAAGCTAGTATAGCAATCATACCTAAATCAAAATATCCCACAAGAATTGAGGACTACAAGCAAATTTCCCTAATGGATATCGATGCAAAAAGTCTTAACAAAATACTAGCCAACAGGATACAAAAGTATGCAAAACAAATAATTCACTATGACCATGTAGGTTTCATAACAGGTATGCAGGTATGGATCAACATATGAAAGACCATTAGTATCATTCCTCACATTGATATGAAAATCTATAAGAACCACATGATAATATCAATAAATGCGGAAAAAGCATTCTACATATCAAAAACCAATTCCTGTTTAGGACACTTGAGAAGATAAAAACAGAAGGGAAATTCCTCAAGGTAGTACAATCTATATATGATAAACTAACAGTCAACATGGTAGTCAATGAAGAAAACACTAACACAATCCCACTGAAAAAGGAGACCAGATGTTATGTCCCTTGTCCCGACTCTTATTTAGAATTGTACTGGAGGCTTTAGTTAACAAAATAAGGTGAAGAAAAGACATCCAAGGTATTTTCCTGGGGAAGAAAGAAGTGAAACCACCATTATTTGCAGATGATATGTTTTTTATATGATTTTATATATACAAAATCCCAAAAGTTCTACAAGGGGAATACAGGAAGCAATAAAGGAGTATGGTAGAGTAGCAGGATACAAAATCAAAAAATAGAAAATGTTCACGATCATTAGTCATAAGGGAAATGCAGATTAAAATAACAGTAAAATACCAGCTTATCCCCGCAAGGATAGCCCAATTAAAAAAAAAAAAACCAGAAAGCAACAAGTGTTGGAGGGTTTGTGAGGAGAAAGGAGCTCTCATCCACTGCTGGTGGATCTGTAGGTACGTACAGCCACTACGGAAATCGATTTGGCAATATCTAAAACAGCTGGAAATTGAGTTACCATACAACCCAGCAATCCCCCTACTGGGCACATACCCAGAAGGAAAACCAACCTTGGCCAGACATCTGTGCTCCAATTTTCCTCATGGCACAGCTTACAAATGCAAGGAGTTGGAAACAACCCAAATTACCATCAACTGACAAATGGATTAAAAAGGGGTGCTACATACATACAATGGAGTACTAGGTATCACTGAAAAGCAGTGACAAGCGCGTGAAGCACATCGCCACATGGGAAGAACTGGAGGAAATTATGCTAAGTGAAGTAAGCCAAGCTCAAAAGAATCTGTACAACATGAGTCCACTAAGGTAAACTTTAAAAAATTGCAAATGGGGCATAGGGAAAAAGCTATGGTATTCAGAAATTCCTGGGGAGAGGCCCAGGTAGTAATGCAGGAGCCAGACCAAATCCAGGGCTACTTATGGCAGCCAACTGGAAGGAAGGAGGGACGTGGTGATGTGTAGTGGGAGAATTGCACAATAACTCACACAAGGGGAGTGTATTGCTTATATCTCCACAAGGAAAGTGGGACCAAACACACCCGGTGTTCCGGGATGTGAATGCAGCATGGAGGCATGGAGCGGGAAGTCAGTGTAGGTGTCTGAGGGCCCATCCCCAATCTCAACTACATGGACATCGCTCCTCCTCTCAGGAGAGTTTGCATTAGAGGACAGCACTGAGGCTGCAGCTCAGGGAGAAGGTCATTTCTGACCAGAGCACAGGACAGCCAAGGAAAGGGGAGGAAGAGAGAGTGGAGTGCGGTCCTGGCCCACAGAATCTTGAGGATGATCTCCTCACTCAGAACAGCCATTGCACAAAAAGGACCATACGGCCAACCCCACTATGGAACAGGACATCCCTTGAAGACCCCAGGCCCTACAGGGACAATGCTGGAGAAGCAGGGCTAGGGTCCAACCGGTCTGACCTCCCACACTGAGGCAAAACACTAAGGGTATGCAGTAAAACGGTAGGATGAGCAGAGCATGGAGTTCCAGAAGGGGTGCCAAGAATATATTTTGAGGCCAGGATTTGGCTCCCCATCAGACTCAAAAGGGACACTACTGTAGGTCAGCAAACAGATCTTGAACTATTTACAGGTTTTTCTTCTGTTATTATTGTTTCTATTTTTTCTTATTTATAAATTCCTCCTGGACAGTGGCTTTTTTGTTGTTTTCATCACGCTCTTTTCTTTTGTCTCTTTGTCTTGTGTTGTCTTTCTTTTTGGTACATATTGTTATCTCTGCAAGTCTATCTAGATAAGTTAGGCTGGATGAGCAGTCTGGAGGAGAAAACAATGGGACTGATGACTCCAGGGGAACATGGGAGATGGGGAGGTGGGGAAAAAGAGATGGTTTTGACCAATGTAGGAATAAAGAGAAAAGTGATCCAAAAATCAGAGGCAAGGTGGGTATGTGATTGATCAAGAGAACTGTAATAGAGAGAAATTACTAAAACCCAAATGAAGGCTTAACCCAAATGAAGGGACAAGAGGGAAGTAAAAGAAAATAGAGGAAAGAACTGGGAGGCAAAAAGCATTTATAAAGGTCTAAATACAGGCATGAACATAAGTAAATATATTTATATAGGATGTTGGGGAAATAGATCTAAGTGAATATATTTATTAAGTTTGTATTAAGGCAACAGACGGACATTGGACCTCCACTCAAGTACTTTCTTAATGCAAAAACTGTTTGCTCCATTTAATTGGCATTCCATGATGCTCACCTTCCTGACACAGTCACTGAAGAAAAATGTGTGCATAAGCAAAAGTGGTGAAAAAAGCTGACATTGCTGAGCTATTAAAGATATAGCATCTGAGGTCTTCAAGGCTGAAAAATAAACTAGCAGTCACCTAGCTCAGAAGGTACAAAGCCCACATGGAGGAAGCGCATCAGTCTGTGTGATCACAAGGTGCCAATGGAATCAGCTATCAGGCATCAAAGAATAAAAATCATATCATCAAATACCTACCATCCTGATTGGTGCCTAAAAATAAAGAAATGCATAAGCATTTGTAGAGAAGAGAGCTGATGGTACCCAGCTATCAAAGATATAGCATCTTGGGTCTTAAAGACTTGAAAGTAAACAAGTGGCTTTCTTGCTCAAAGCAACAAAACCCTCATGGAAGTAGCACACCAGCCTGTGTGACCACACGATGTTCAAGGCATCAGGTATCAGGCATCAAAGAACTAAAAAATATGTCATCATAAATGAGGGGGAATACACGTTGAGAATCCAGAGCCCATCTGTAGGTGAAGCGACATTTCCTTACAGAAGAGTTGCAGAGAGGAGATGAGCCAGTCAAGGTACAGTGTAGCAATGATGAAATGTTTTCTATAGTTCTTAAATGTTTCCTCCCTCCTACTATCATGTTCCCAATTTTACCTTACAAATACAGATAGATCAGAGGATGTACACTGGTATAGATAGGTACTGGAAACATGGGGAATCCAGGAAAGATGATCCCTTTAGGACCAGTGGTGAGAATGGGGATACTAGGAGGGTGTAGGAAGGGTGGAGCTGAAAGAAGCATTCATTTCTATTCCTGTGGGGGCAGCAAGTCCAACTTCCCCATTAAGTATGCAAACACTGCATACTTTGAAAGCCAACTTCCTGCCCAACAACACCCTTTTTAACTTGCTTTGTGGCTTGGGCTCCTGGTTCTGCTCCTGCTCCTCTGACGGTCAAGGTGTCATCTGGATCCAGGAGATTCACTGCACAGAGATCTCAATTCCAGAGAACAAGCTCCACTCCTAGATTGGGCTGGCACTGAGATTTCCACCCCCTGCTTCTCAAAAGGCTCATATAACACACAGCAGAATGGCACTCCAGGGAATCCTGTCATCTCTTTTCAATAGTTTTTAAATCATGTTCTAAACGGCCTTGTGCTTCTATTAGCAGGATTTAATCTGAGTAACAGAAATATTAGGTTACAGATAGTAAAATATTAGGATATATATTTTTAGATTCCAAATAATTTGTTGCAATGAATTGACTAATGAGATCATAGGAACTGGTAGCAAGTAAAATCCCATGGAAAAGATCTCCAAGAGGGTCAGAGGCAGACTCCCAAGCAGAGGCGAAAGTTGCTGTTCACAGGTAGAAAGTCTTCTCTGAAGTTTCAGTTCCATTTAAAGTCATTCAATTGATGGAATCAACATCACTTAAATTATCGAAGTTGCCCCCATATGTAAATTTCATTGATTACTTAAATTTCATTGATTAGGAACTTTAATGATCTTTACAAAATACAATCATGACAAGATCTAGAGTAAGGTTTGAACAAATGGCTGAAGTCTGTGGCCTTGCCATCTTGATCATTGAAATGGTCTCACCAGGCATAATAGCTAATTTTATGTGTCATCTCAATGACTTTATCTGCACCATCTATAGCATTCTCTCAGTTATTATAGAAATTTAATAATATTAATACAACTTGCAAATAGGTTTTGTGTCAAGATATAAAGTATCCAGTAAACCTTGAAAAGGAATTTGAAGCATACTTTATAGGCAAATGCAAGTCAGAAATATTTTTAAATTAAGGAAAATTTCATTATATTTTTTGAGGAAAAAAAGGGAATAATTTTAGTAGTACAGAGGATTCACTAAAATAAACCAGCATAATCAGGTAGAAAAGCCAAATACATGTCATATTTGTGTGAAGGAGAGAAATGGGTGCCTGTAGGCAGTTGTAAAAAAGTGAGAATGTATTATACATCTGCTAGACCTCTAAAAATAATAATAACTCACTTGTCAATGCATAAATATTTTAAACCGTTAATTAATATCTGTTTTGTGTTATAGGAAGGTTGGACTATTAATTAGCATAATCTCTAGTTTCTTCAAGTAAGAAGACAAATGAAATAAATAGCAACTCCAGTACTTTTAGACAGAATATTTACTTTTGGACAGAAATAAGAATGGATACATCACTTGGTGAGTCTTACTTATATGCAAATATATCATTCCGATATAAAATTTAAGATTGCAATTGCAGGAGATGCATCACTGAGAATAATGGCAAGATATTGCACATGTATCGAATGCCTTCATTCAGAACAATAAGTGATACTGAGAGATGATCACTGTGTCAAGGTACTATACACCTTTCAAAAATATGGAGATGTTATTGTTATTTCCATGTTGTCCTCATCTGATGCTTTATTAATTGCTGCAGCTGTTTATTAGAAATAATTTATTTAATATTTAGCTGTAGTAGTTCCCTGGGATTATAAAAGATAAGGATCCAATTAAAAACAATCAGAACAATAAAAGCATAATTACTCAAATGAGAAAATGCAGCAATGAGCTTTGATAACATTACATTTTTTGCATTATTTTCTCCCTTTATATTCTTACAGTTTTTGTTCATTAATAGCCAATATGCCAGTTTCTTTAGAACCCATAGAATGAAAATATAGACTATTAGAAAGAGTATGCCCAAGGTCATGAAGTATGTCTAAATGTGGTAACAGGTGCTATAGTGTTGTTTTTGAAACATAGCAAATGTGTGCCCAAAAATATGATAGATGACATCTTGTCATCCTTCCAGATATGGAATATTTTGATATACTTCCTCCATGATAAATTTTTTTGTTGTTTCAGAAGTCCAGGGAACTTTCAATACTCTTCTCCAATACCATGATTCAAATGAATCAATTCTTCATAGTCTTCCTTATTCATTGTTCAGCTATCATATGCTTGTGAGATGACTGAAATACCATGGCTTGGGTCAGGTGCACCTCTGTTCTCAAAAGGATGTCTTTGTTCTTTAACTCTTTCAATGACTCTTGTGACATTGGTACATATAAGAGCTCTCATCACATTGAATTCAGGCAGATAAACCCCTCAGGAACAGTAGAGGGAAAAATGATAGCAGGAGGGTAGAGGAATGTTAGAAAACTCTGGGATAAATACAAGAATGGGCTTTCTATAAAATATTGTTCCAAGGTATGGATGGTACAAGTGTTCCACCAGATTGATAGCAGGAGTCAAGAAAAGTAATTACCCAAGTAGAATTTTTGTTTTTGATGCAAAAAATGCTCAGAGTTTATGACATAAAGAAGCTCTTAATTAGGGCAATCATATTCCAGAGAAAGTCTGTTTGTTGGAATTCTAAACTTCTTTGTTCCATGAACCGAAACCAGTGTAAAAAAAGGCAAACAGACAATGAACCCCTTACCCTATCGGGTTTCTGAAACAGAATCTTTACAGGAGAAAACACCATTTTCATATTTCATTCACAAGAGTGGGTTTGCTAATTTTGTAGTTATCAACTCTGTGCTTAACACACAGTACCCCCAGGGACCCCTCATCTGAAGGTAAAGTCACTGCAAATGATATCAGTAGATAAAAGTTTAACTAAAGAAATATGTGCCAGTTATCAATACCAACTCATGTAATGATAAGAACAATAAAGTGATTCTGAAAAATCAAGAGCACGAGAGAATTTTACCAACACAAATAAAGAGTTAATAATGCTGGAGGAGATCTAAAATAACCAACAGTTTTCAAAAGCACTATTGTCATTAAAATTAGAAATGGTATTATACGCAAAATTAAAGGTCTTGTATATATACATATACTTTTTATACATGAATAGCAAATTAAGATAAATAATGGACAGAATAAAATAATGGACATAGCTAAAAATTTGATGAATAAAATGAGAGAATGAGTATGATTTATAACATAAAAATCAGAATGTGGGATTGAATAGATAGTAAAATTAAGTGCAAAAATTTATAACAGAGAATTCCACTGAAGGGAGAAATTGCAAAGAAATGTAAAAGTAGAGAAGATGTTCTACACCTGAAAAATCATTTGTATTTTCATGATTAGTGTTATATCCAATGTCAAGCAAAATAATGCAAAAGAGACCGCTATGTAAGTAAAAGATTATATAAATATTGGTATATGTATATATAATTATATGTATATTCACATACAATGGGACACATTTTAAAAACAGTAGAAATTAAGGTAGAAGCTGAGCCCCAGTGGCATAGCGGTTGAGTGCAGGACTGCGGCCCATGGGCTTGGCAGTTCAAATCCAGCAGCGGCTCTGCAGCATCAAGGCTGGGCCTTCCACTCTGACCAGAGGGCAATGATGTAAAAAAAATAAAGAAATTAAGGTAGCCTATAGTTCACTATACTATAAGAAAACTATAAATGATTTGCTAAAGTGTCCCAGGAGTTGGTGAAATAACATAAACGATTTGCTTCTAGGATGCATGTAGTTATTGTGCTGTGTTTATTGTTTTCAAGAGAATAGAAAATTGGGGGAAATGAAAAAGACTATTAGTAAGAACCGGCCATCATGCAATAAAATTAAATATTAATATCTGCTAGTCTTGATCAGTAGTTGGCAAACTGGCTCGCGGCACAGGCAGCTCTTTCAGTGTGAACATGTGGCTCTGAAGTAACATTGAAAACATTTGAAGATTATTATTTCAGATCATGGTGATTTAAATGGTTGGAAAAAGCATGTTAAGGCTCCTCCGTCATTTTAAAGTTGTTAGGAGGGATAGGATTGGGTCTTTGGTCTCAAGAGTTTGCGAACCCCTAGTCTAGGTAGACTAGAGAAACAAAATTCAAAATCACACATATTTTATGAGAGATTTATATAAAGGGGACTTGTACATTAACCATCCCAAGTCAGTCCAGTCCAAGCCCCTAAGTCTGACATTAGCCTATATGTCTGACACCAATCTCCAAAGTCCTTCTCACAAAACACATGCACTGACGCTGACTACAGGATGAAAGCATAATCAGTGAGCATGCAAGCATCTCATCGCTGGCAGGGTTCTCTACGTGGCTTCTCCAGAACCCAGGGCTCCATCAGGGTAGGTCCATGTGGCTTCTCCTCAGATGTGTCTCCCAAGAAATCAGCCATGCCAGCTGAGGCAGAGAAGGAGCTAAGAGAGCTGCACCCAGATCCGCCCATCAGAGAGCAAGGAACGAGAGAGCCAGAAAGATGAGGCTTGGTGAGCCTTTTATCTCTCTGCTCTTCAATTAATCCCTCGTGTTTATATTGGTCAAGTTGTCACAATAAACCTTAACTATCACAATGTCTTAGAATCAATTGTAGTAACAATAATACTGCACATTCAAATTATAGAATAATAAGTGTTCATTATATTAACACTAAGAAATCACAGAAATTTTAAAGTATGGATTACTCTGAATTTCTTTATGTGCATTTCTATATGTTGTGTTTATCTTTCTAGATGTTTTAGATCAATTAGGATATTCTTTTAAAAATAATTTAGAAACCAAAAGGGATTCACTTCAGTAAATTAGTAAATAAATGAAGCCTATACAGTGTATTTTAATAACATTAAATATATCTAAAATTATGTAACAAGTTTATAAACTTGCTATCTAGGGTTGCCTAAACAGAAGTCTTAAATTCAATGTCAATATTAAAAAAAGTAAGTTGATAAGCAGAAAGGATAATTTTTATGATATTACTTGATTTTCATTGCATTTTTGCCAGCCTCCATGTTATTGACAAAATCAAGATAAATAACTTGTACATGGAAAGAGATTTAGCAACTCCTAAATTGTGCAAGCAGGTCTAGGAAAGAAGAAAGTAGTACTATTTTCTCCTTCAGCTATGGCTAGCAAGATAATGTTACATATGCTACTTTATTATCTCTAAGAATAACCAAAATATTTCTGAAACAATCAGTAGACAAATATGATCAACAAATATAACTTAAGATAAATTAATAAATTAAAAAAAACAACACAGGGAGAAAACAAATGATACATTGACAATATTTACATACATATGTATTCCAAAATTAAGAAGCCCTGGTAGTATTGTCAGGTGAGCATTGAACAGGTGCCTGCAAAGTCAGTGCTAAAACACAGCAGTCATTCTTTGAGGAAAAGGAAGCTTTATTCCCTCTTAAATATTTACATGACATATGATTTCTTTGAGATAGAATCAACTGGATGAAGGTTTTATAATTTTTAATTTTGAAAATTTTTTACCAAAAGTACATTCATGTCTGATTTTGAAAACTAAAATAAATGACAATGTTACAGATGTGATAGATAATATTTTTTCTGATCTAAGCAGGAGGAAGGAGATTCAAATGCAATAGACCAACACTGATTCCTATCAATAAAATGTCAGAGATCCTTCCATCCTCCAAACACGTTGCTAATTCTGACATCAACCATTCCTCTCACAGCAATCTATACATCTCATCTGGATTGGATAATTCATTAAAATGGCCATGCGGCACTCATAGATCATGATTATGCACTTAGAAATGTCAAAATATTACAAATTAGGATCAGAAATATTCAAAGTACAGATCTTTGGTGAAGAACAAGTCTTCCCAGCTATGTCATTTGAAAAGGTACTTTATGGTATATGGTCCCTCTGTTACCTCACTAGTGTAATGTTATATACCTGTTAGAGCAGCACCGACAAATCACCAAAGTATATTCTATTCTACCTTCAGACTCATCTCAAAGGTGTTGGCCCCTACTGCTGTTGGTCAGCAAAACGAAGTTTCCTTCATTAAATGTGTGGTAGTTACGTAATCTGCTGTCAATTTGAAAGTCTTAAGAGTGAAGGAGTAGAGTTTATCCTGTCAATAAGGTTGCAATTTGATGACATCACTAGAGGCACTAAGAAGATAAATAACTTGTTGAAGGCTGGACACATGTTTACTTTGTGGGAGACATTTCTGCTGACAAGACACATGGAGCTATGCCAGAACTCTGAAGCCAGAGAACCTACGTCAAGACCCCTGCCAACCCTGAGATGCTTACATCACCACGAGATCAACAAGACTTTTCACTCATGGGCCTGTGATCTTCCTTCACTTGGTGTCATTGTATGAGTCTGAAGAAGATTTTATAGACTGGTATCAGAAATATGGGCTACTATTGGAATTATGGACTTGATCTGGACAGGGATAGGTTGTTTTCTCAATATTCAATTGCTCTTGTATATAAAGCTCCTTCTTATACAACAAGTATAAGTGTGCCTATGAATTTGTTTCTCTAGTCAGCCCAGGCTAACCCAAAGTGCCTTGACACTTTTCACTCTAAAAGCAATCCTGCTGCACCCAAACACTACGCCTTACTCACTGAATGGCCCAGGAAGCCTAGCACACTTTTTTTTTGGAGGGGGGAGGGGGGCATCACTGCCTTCTGGTGGGAGTAGAAGGCCCAGCCTAGCTCCTGGAAAGCTGCTGCTGGATTTGAACCGCCAACCCAGTGGGCAGCAGTCCTGCACACAACCGTTATGCCATCAGGGCCCAGCCCCACAAAGTGTTATATTCTTAGAAGAATCTGGGTAATAAGCACAGGTTTGTCTGAAAGTGTGAGGTTGGGGCTGACGTTTCTGTACAAGAAAGGATAGCACTCTGGTTGAAAACATTGATTATGAACTATGAATTACAGACCTATCCTACCACATGCTTGCTATATAGTCATACCATTTCCTTAGTCTTGCTAAGAATTATTTTTCACATCTGTATATTGGTTGGTAAAAGTAATTTTGGTAATTGCTTGATATATTCAAAAGTTAACTCATCACCTTTCATGTAATAAAATTAGCTTTGGATAGTATATTCATATCTATATCTATCTATCTATCTATCTATCATCTATATGTATGTCTATGTGTGTGTGTATTTAGTTGCTGTGGGAAAGATTTGACTCCACAGAAATGGGTTTGGTATATGTGTTTATTTTTTACTAATATTTATATTAACAACTTTGTACCAGATACTAAGCTTTATCTTCATAAGGAAATTCATTTATTTCCAGACCTATCAAATGTATTCACATTTATTTGTAATAGTGGATAAAAGCATGATGTACTGGCATTGAATTTGCACATTTCGAGTGGCAGAAATATGCTAGGATTAATGGTAGCTCACATCCCAATCAATCCATTTCACATCAGCAGTGAATGTACACACAGTGTATTGAATATTCCATAAGAAACCTGTGACAGAAAATAAGATGCATTCACAAAACTCTGTCTCTTTTTCCTCTTGGCCTAAAGAGAGGTCACATGTTCCAGTCTTCAGAGCAGTTAGACAGGGACATGCAACTGAATTCTTGCCAGTACAGTATGACAGAATTGATATATGCCTCCTGAGTCTGAAATATGCAAATTGTCCACAACTTCTATCTTCTCTCGACTCCTAGCTGGATTCACAGGATAAAGTGCAGATCTACTCTAATCTAGAAGAGTCTGAGAAGAAATCTCTTGAATCCTTTTATAATTGGATGTTGAAAGCAGACACAACCACCACCTCCCCTCCCCTGTCCTCTGCATTGAAATTAGCCATAAGTTTTGTTTGCTTGCTTGCATTGAACCATTGATATTTTGGAATTGTCTGAATTTTGGAAATAGTTAAAACTGCAGTAACCTACCCTGATTTTGCTACTTTACTGTTTATAAATAAAGGGAGTTAGTTTGTGTGTTTGCGGGTTGGAGGGGGGCGGGCGGTATAGGTAAGAGAGAGCAAGAGAGATTTATAAACACCATGGAGAGTTCATTTTTTTTTCCTTGAAGCTACAATAATATTCGTGGTACTGTCCTTTACTATAAAAGTAAAAACCACAAGTAAAATATCACCTCCATAGAGAGATCACTCATAATCAGGAAAAAGAGAACACAGGAGAAAAAAAGGAACCAGAGATATATTTTACAATTTATTAAGCTAGAAACACCAACTCCCTGAGAGAAAGAGACATGCTGTTATAAAGGCTTGGGATTTATGCTCAAGCAAAAATATATCTATAGTATTACATTTTGAGCATACATTATAATTTTTCTACAGGTATTTTCAACTGGTACTGCAATTTAAATAAATTTATTTCCCTGTGACTTGCACTTAAACCCCAAGCACTACTATCAAGTTGTTTCTTACTCTCAGTAACTTTATAAGCCCAAATGAAAGCAAGCTACAATCTTCTGTTGTCTAGTTGATTAGGAGCTCCCAGGGACCCTACAGGATGTCTAGGATGAGCACATCTCAACCTCTACATTTTCTGATCAAAACTTAGCCCTTACCTGAAAAGGCCACCAATTGGTCAGAGTAACTCTTTATAAAGACCAAAAGACTCATCAAGTTCTAGTGATGCAAACATAAATAAATTCTACCAACTTAATTTTTTAATGAATTTAAAAATATTGTTTCAATAATTTTATTGGGGACTGACAGTTCTTTTAACATTCAATACATATTTGTGTCAAGCATATTTGTACACATGTTGCCATCTTCATTTCCAAATTTTTTCTACTTCAGACCTTGGTATAGTCTTCTCTTTCTCTCTCCTTTTTTAAAAAAAGAATCATTTTATTGGAGCCTCATACAACTCCCATCACGATCAACACATACGTTAATTATATGCATACTACCTTTGCACACCTGTTGCAAATCCTCCCTTCACTTAGACCCCCAGTACCACCTCCCCATATATCCCTTCCCTCCACACTACCCGTCCCTCATAAACGCTTAATAATTTACACATTTTCATTAATATATCATATCATTCAATCATGTGAAGCAAAATTGTACAATCAGAGATTCTAAACATTGTTTTTCTAATATGGATTCCTTGACATCATCTCCCCTTCACCACCACCCCTCCACCATTATTCCACCCTCCGCTGAAACCTTTACTCTGCTTGCTATCACAATAGGTTTATCAATCCTAGGTTTCATGTATCAAAAATTGGAAAAACATATAGCACAACTTCAAGAGTGTGACCTCCAAAGACCTCTGAGATACACCATAGTATGGACAAGCAGAAACAAGACTGTGCCATAAATAAAAAATAAAGAAAACTTTGGAAGTCCGTTCAGGTCTAGCATGCAGCATTGGTGGGCATCTACTGACAATGTTTGATATATTCAAATCAGATTAATCCCTTTGATCTTCTATAATCATCTCTCCAAAGCTCTCTATTTAGTAATCACTTTCCTCTCAATTTTACTTAGTGGGAGTTCTCCACATATTTAGTTCCAATTTAGTTCCACCCATGAATCTTAGGCTCCCATAATCATTCAAAGCCTTCAATATAGCAGAATCTCACAGTTTAAGCCCTGATACACTTCTTTCCTCTGACTTCAGATTATATGGTTTTCCATCCTTCAGTGACTGATGATGGTGTGCTTCTTTCATGTGGGCTTACTTAGGCATCTCACTTAAATGACTGCTTGTTTGGAAACAAGCCTTTAAAGCCCCAGATACTATTTCATAGGCTAGTTGGGCACCAGCTACACTCTTTACCACACTTTGCTATAGAACTCATATATTTCTTCCTGAGGGCAAATATCAAACAGGGCCATAATGTGAGAACTACCTATGTACTCGCATATAAGTCAACTCAAATATCAGCTGAGGCATCTAATTTTACCACAAAAACTGCATTAAAAATGTGCTAAAAAAGTCTTCGCTTATACACAAGTATGTATGAGAATTTGTCTTAGGTAGAGGTAAGAGTTAGCGTGAGCCCTAAATTGGCTCCAGGATCTATGTGAGTTTGTTTGTTTTTTCTTTTAATTTTGTATTACTTGGGAGTTTATACATATGTTCTATCATTCCCCAATTCAATCTTGTCAAACAGAATTGTACAATTGCTACCTTAATCAGTTTCCTAACATACATTTCCTTTCTTATCTCCTTGGTATAGTCTCCTTTTTAACACTGTGTGAGACAGGGTTCTCTAGAGAAACAAAACAAGGACACTAGTAATTATCATACATACATACATACATACATATACATACACACATATAAATAAATTAACAGTTAACTAATCTATAAAGCAGTACAAATGGCTCGGTGCAACTCAGTTGCGTGAGATAGCTAGTAGACTGGCAGTTCTTTGAGTCTCGAGGGTCGCCGAGTAGAATAGTCTTCTGTAGAGCAATTTGGGCTCTCCAGCCACAAGCAGCAAAGCAGGTCACCAGATGATAGAGTCCAACGATGATAGAGTCCACCTGTCCCCAGTTCAAGAGATATATATTCTAGGAGCGTGGTGAAGCAGGGCATGAAGGAACCTCAACTCACAGTCCCACAGTCCACAATTAGGTGTTCCATAGGTAGTGTTGCTTGGAGGTCGAGGCACAGGATGAATAAGGGGCCAACTGCTCTAAAGATCCAAAAGCAAGAGGGCAAGGGACAGGCTCACCAACCCTTCCTATCTTCACCTTCAATTGATCCCAGGTGTTCATTGGCATGCAGTCACAACAGACCTGTCTATCTTTGGCCATGTAAACACAACAAGTCTACCCATCACAAATACTCTCACCACACTTGTAAAGCCCTCCATACAATCATCCTATTTGATGTCCCTGTAAACCAACTTCTTATGTCTGAATGTGATCAAATATACAATCCAAAGGCATAGAAAATTACTGGTGATAGACATGTGAAAGTTAGAAACAAAAGGAAGGGTCTGAATTCAGAATATATGGCCTTGGTTAAGAAAACAAGCTGGAGATAGAAATACTGAATTTTGTACAATCAATGATTTCTTCCTTACAAATATATTTTTAGATAAATAAATGACAACCTTGTAAGTAGATTTTTCTAAATGGATAACACATAATCAAATAGTCTATATTTGTGGAAAGTGATGGCAGAGAAGCTCAATATCATTAACTAAAACAAGCTCAAGGGTTAATTGTGAAATGTACCATGAATTGCTCACCTGAAAGTGCAGGTTGAAGTTTAAGGAAATCAAAATATGCCTGTGAGAGCCAAAATAAAACTCTAAGAGAATTCCATCTGAATATAAAAATACCTTTCTGGAGAAGGCTTTGGATAACCTTAGAAGCAGAAGGATTGTTCTTGAAATAACATCAAGGACATCATACATGAATAATCAGCTGATCTTTCACAAGACAGAAAAGAAAGAAAAGACCAAAGTGCTTGTCAAAAGCAGCTGTATTACTTGCTTTTGAATGTAGACTAGCTGAAGCTTATGGAAGAATTTGTGGAGTAAAAGAGTCAAATCGAAATTTTCAATGGGCAATTCAAGAAGACAAAGTAAAATATTTTAAAGGAATAGATGCAGAGAAAGTGAAAAAGGAGACCATGCTTAGCATATATCAAAGAAATGAAAGAATTAGTGTGTAAGGGGCAGGGGGAGGGCAGGACTGAAATAAAACATCTCCAGAACTGAAAGAACTCAGGGAAAATTCAAGCCCCACATTGCAATATTACAGGATTTTATGAGAAAAATATTGAAAGACTCATGAACTATCTAAAAATATAAAATGAATCCATAGTCAAGTCACCTTAGTAATTACCATGTCCTGATGGTCTAGACATTATGTGTTGATCCGCTACTTGAAAGGTCAATAGTTTGAAAACTACCAACCACTCTTTGGAAAAAAGATGGCACTTTCTACTCCCATAAAGAGTTAGAGTCTCTGAAATTCACAGAGGAAGTTTTATCTGCCCTATAATGTCTGTATGAGTCAGCATCAACTCAATAGCAAAATTAATTTTTCAATATTGAACCATACGTAGTAGTATATTATCAGAATCAATAGCATTGAGGAAAAAATCATGTTGCATTAAAAATATTTGCAAAAGTGACCCCCTCTCCCAAAATCCTCCAGGAATTGGCAGAATGCCAAATGAAACAATTTAACAAGCGGATGAAACACTAGAGGCACTCACTCATCTAGGCTAAGAAATTTGGAAGGTAGTTACTTGCTAAAATGACTGAAAGAAATTCATATTGTGTTCTTTCCAAAGAAAGGTAACTAAAAGAATACAAAAATATCAATCTCATTAATATCACACACAATTAAAATTTTGCTGTAGATAATTCAGATGTGTTGCATCAGTACATCAGCAGGGAGTTGCATGAAGTTCAAGCTGCATTCAAATGAAGACATGAAACAAGGGATAACATTGCTAATTTCATATGGAGTTTTATTAAAAACATAAAAAATCAATGTTTAGCTGTATTTGAATGACCGCAAAATCATTGAATTGTGGAGCTCATAACATGTTACAGATTAGGTTGCGAAGACTGGAAATTCCAGTGGTCATATGCATAATCCAAAAGGTAGATGTTCAAACAGAACAGGAGGATACTACATGATTTAAAAACAGAAGTGGACATTAGTTTTATGTCTATCATCATTATTATTCAATCTGTATGCTGAGCAATTGGAGCGGGTAGACTACATCAAGAATCATGACTAGATGAAGGCTTTGTAACAACCTCCAATAGGCAGATGACAGAGCCTTGCTTGCTGAAAGCAAGAAGGATTTGAGCAACTTGCTGATTAAGTCAAAGACCAGCCTTGGGGATGGGTTACAATTCATTGTAAAGAAATGAAACTTCTCATAGCTGGAACAATTGGCAGAAAAAAGGTTGTAGTTGTCAATTATTTTAGTTTTCTTGAATCCACAATCTATACACAGGAAGTGCTATTAAATAAATCAAATAATGACATACTGATTTGCTCAACAGACTTCTTTGAAATGATCAAGAACGAAGATGTCACTTTGAGGACACAGGCATATATGTCTGAAGTCATGGAATTTTCCTGTGAAAACATATGAATAAGAAAGGATAAAAAAGAAAGGATATAAGAGAGCTGATAAATGGCAATGGATTTTATGTTTTACCCTTGTAATGATGTATTTGAATTATGTTGATGACAAAGAAAATTGAAAGCACCATGGAGAACAAACAAATCATTTTGGAGAAAATAAAGCCAGAATATTCTATAAAGCAATAAGGACAAGACTTAAATCTCACATGCTTTGTATACATTATCAGAAAATAATATCATGCTTGATAAATTAGAGGGTCAATGAAATAAAGTAAAATTTTGATAAGCTGAATCAAGATAGTAGTTGCAATAATTGGCTAAACCATAAGAATAGTTTTAACTGTGGTGCAGGACTGGGCAGTTTTTTGCTCTGTTATTCATATGGTGACTATCAGTCAAAATCAACTCAGTTGCACATTACAACAGTAACAGATCTTACCAAATGTCAATATTTCAGAGTAAGATAAATGATTGAAGCCAAATTTCCATTCTCTTAATGATTACAAGGGTAAAACATAAAATCCATTGCCATTTACTTGATTCTCACTCACCATGAATGAATCATCCCAACTCACAGGGACTGACACTGTAAACTGTAAACTGTAAGCAGCAGTCTGATTCTCCCAGTGGAGAGTAGGTGGGCTTGAACCAGTGACTTCACAGTTAGGAACCCAACGCTTATATAGAAGGCCACCAGAGTTTCAAACAAGCTTATTTAATAAACATATTATCCTAACTGAAACATTGCATTAACAAAGTACTTAGAAGGGAAACCAGTGGAAAGCTTATATGAATCTTTTATGAATCATCCAGCTTATATGAATCATCCAGCACTGGATGATATCAAATGTATCTTGAGAAGAGTTTTACATATAATAGCTCAATTTCAGCTTTGTCGTTCCAGTAAGGTTGTTGGACGTCAACAATCAGCTATTTCAGGACTAGATTCCAGGAATTGGTCTTTTATTTTTGAAGTATGGAAATTGGTTTTGCTTATTCTCAGTACTTTTTAACAAAAGAAACGGCAAAAACAAAAAAAATCCCCATCTCATAGCATAGCATATCAAAATATGTCCAGATCCCTTTTTATTAATAAATTTATTTCACAATATATTGGTTTCCTTTCTCACCAATAAACAGTGATGTATTAGAGAAAGATCAAACTGCAAACAAAAGCTTCCTTATTTCCCAGCAAAATTTTAGTACAGCTTTATATTCATACATTAATACAAGGATTCTCATGAAGTTCTGTGTGTGCGTGTGTGTTCTGGGTGCATGTTTACAGAGCAGACTGGCTTTCATTCATTGATTTAAATGCATTTTTTAGTGATACTTACTGCAATACCCTCAACGTAGTAGCACTCTTCTTTACTTCCTCTGGGTTTGCTACTACGTTTCGTCCTTCTTCTCCCCTTCTACTTCTGAGTTGCCCTGGACCAACCCTGCCCTTTTAATCATCCCTGTGAACTTCACACTCCCCTGGTGTCCTTATGTGATTTGCTGGCCTATGGTTTGCATGGAAGTCACCATTAAGGTAAGGTCGGTATCAGACCTTAAAGGTATCTATGAGACATCATGCTAGGACTTTCTCCAAGCTCTCTCATGCCAATGATCCTTTTTCGTTTGTTTGTTTTTGTTTGATGTTGTGCTCTTGTTTGTTCTTTGTTGGCTTATTTAATTTTGTTCTACATTTTTCTCTCGAACTATCTAGGACTTCCTACTGTGGTTTCTTTTCGAGTTGTTAGGGAGCCACCAGCTGGATCTCCTGGTCTCTGCGTCATGCATGCTGGCTGATTCACCGAGTACATCAATCCTAACTGCTTTCACACCTCTGTGATTTTTCTTTAGCTGCCTTTTATTCAATTGTGTGGTCACCCTGAGCTTTTCAGACTTCAGTTACTACTCAGCAAAGTAAAAAGTAGAACAATGTCTAGGTCCAACAGTTTATTCGCTCAGTGTGTTTGGTTTGGGATGAAATGTTTTCAAAACTTTCCCCCACATATGTTCTACTCTTTTATGAATGTACTCACAGCATATATAAAATCATATGTAGAAATATTCTGTATCTACCATATATAGGAGTACACACACACACATATATATGCACACACAGGAGTATGGTCCCATATATTTCCCCACCTTTTTTCAGCTTTGTGCTTACCTATGCTTCTACATCCACTCTCCTAGAATATTACTATATCTTATTGCATAACTGCCTTTGTAGTAGCAGTTTATTCATATACTGATGGTCACTTAAGTCACAAAAGAAATTTCTTATATAATAGTGTGGACATAGAGGTAAAAACATATTGCTTTTGCTCTACACATTGTTTAATCTTGTCAGTCCATTTTAATGATTGGACATGCTACTGCTAAATGTGTTTATTATTTTTAGCTTACATTTATTAAAAATCAGAAAGTAAACAAGCAAATAAAGATCTGTAATGCAGGTCTCTAATTTATAATTTCAAAATTTCCAAAACTAAAAGACAAAGAGAAATAGACCATTGTAATTCTGAGAAATGCAATTCTCATACTTCAATTTTATTGACTACAAGATTTACAAATATGAGGATAAAATGCAGTAAAACATTTCACCACACTCTGGAAACAAATGTGGCTGGATCACTAGTAAATGTCATTGTAGAACAATGTATTTCCCATTTTAATGTACTTCAAATGGAAAAGTTCTTAGGTATTTTAATCATGGCAGATTAGAGAAATAGAGACTCAGATGTGAGAGATAAACTGTGACATGAGAACTAATAAGTGGAGAAAAAGGTACGAAGCTGTAGCAACTCATTAGAAAAGAAACTCTCAGATGAAGTTCCATGGTCCAGCAAGTAGCGCAGGGAAGTCAGGGCCAGTGAGGAGAGGGTTGGGGTTTTAAAGGAGGGGTCAAGGAGTGGTCTGTTGAGGTGGATTTGGGGCTGCAGCTGCTGGGGATTTTCTACTGCTATAATTTTTTCCTTAGTCTAACTGCCCAATTCTGAGAATTGTCCATTAGCTTCATTTCCTGGAACATGCAGGGAGAAGGGTTGAAGCCCTGAAAACCTACCCCTGACCCAAAAATATGTGTATAAGAAAGATTTTCATATATAAGAGCAACTGTACATTAAGAAAACATTGCAGCCTAGTTCAGATCAAGTCCATAAGTCTGATATTAGCCCACATGTCCAATACCAGTCAATAAATTCCTCCTCAGACTCACAAAATACATGTAATGATGTCAAATACAGGAAGATCACAGGCCAGTAGGTAGGACGTCTTATGAATCCAGTGGCAGTTTAAGCATGTCAGCCCTGGCAGGAGTCTCCACAAGGCTCCTCCAGCTCAGGGCACTCGCTTAGCTCCTTGTGTCTTATTGTCTGCAATGCCTCTCAGGGAGTGAGCCAGGAGAGTGCCTCCTGTCTCCAAGGAAGAATGCAGGAGTTCCCAAAATCCTCAGGAAAAGGTCATGACCACAGAGGCCTCATTGGCTTTGACCTGATTGACAGGATTATACTCCACCTCTTCTCTCTTAATCCTCTCAAATTTGCAAATGAGTATATACCTTGCATATTAGGTTTGGGTTTTGTAAAAGAACACTCTTATAGCTTCTTTTATTTGTTGGTTTGATGACATAAGTGAACTGCAGATGTGTAATCTCCACAAGTTACCAACAAGGATTGTTTTCTGAAGCAATTAAGTGGAAGTACTCATTTAATTTCACAGAAAATTATCTCTATAAATTCACTTCATGGGGGAAATAATTCAAATTTACATTGTGCTTCACAAGAAAACTTTCATTTGAAAAAACTCTAGTAGATTATTGCTTATTATCATATGACATTCAACTGGTAGAAGCAGCTTTGATAAGCACACTAATGCTGCTTTGGAAGAAAAAGTTTAAAAAGAAAATAACTATTTGATTTATTCAAAGTAAAGTTACAATGACAGCATGTAAAAGGCATATTACATAAACTTTTGAGAATACATTTATCTTCTACTAGCAGAAACTTGATTTGGGACAATTTTCCCCATTGGTTCAGGTACAGAATAGATAAAATGTAATATTTCTCATTCCATAATTTATTTTTGTTTTGGTATTGGGTAAGATTCCTGATTATTACTCAGGGGTAGGAGATTAAATTTTAAGAATAATAAATTTCTATATGGTAATATTTAGAATTCATTATAGGACCCCTGGTTATTATTATAATAATTTACTTATTATAATGCATTTATGTCTTTAAAATCAAACCACTCTTATGCTTCTCACGCTTTTTTTGTGTGGTGGTGGTTGTTTTGCTCTGTTTATCCCTCCAGCTATCAAGTTCTCAAATAGGAGGTAAAAAGCATGCTTTTCTTAGAGATAGCACTGATGCTGTGATTGCAAACAAAGATTTAGAGCACTCCTAGCTTGTAAGGGTATTATCTACGTTGTTTATAAGCTATAGGGCTTTGCCAGAGTCGAGACAGCATGAATTATCAAGAATATCACTTGCTGTTCTACTACATAATCCTCATGATTAATCTATAAGAATTTTACAATCCAGCAAGTTAAATTTGAATGAAAACATGCCGGGAAAAACCTGAGTGCTAGAAAAAGTTGTAAAATTGCTTGGTGGTTTCTTTAACCAGTGATCATATTTCAAAACTATCAAAATAGAATGACATCCTGAATACAGGCTTAATAATGAGCCTGTATTTGAAAGTCAAAATTTGAAAGTCAAAAATTAAATATCTAAAATACACAAAATTATTTGGGACATAGTTCATTTAATGTTACATAAATCAAAATGTATCATTTATGTTATATATTTATATAACTATCTTAGACTAGCCATTGAACTTAAGAGCTACAATGTGGAAGTGTCTTTTCCTGACAGATGATATCCACTCATTTTGCTCACTAGAGAGAGGCAGCATGAGATAATGGCAATTGCAAAAATATTAGAGTTAAATGTCTTGAATAGTTGTGAGTCCCAATTCTGTTCCTTGTGTCTATATGACGTGAGAGAATTCTGTTAAACTCACCAGTCCTTAATATGTGCATTTGGAAAATGAAGATAATGTAAATCAGAGAGTCAAGTGTCCTAGTGAGATCTCAGGGTATAAAACTGTGAGTCTGTAGCAGTAGCAAATATATAAAATCTAAGATATAGTAAATTAAATAAGAAAAGATGTATGGTTCCCAAACAAGTGATTCAAGACAGACCATCCAAATTGAATTTCTTTCTTTCTTTAAAAAAATCACTTTATGGAGGGCTTATACCACTCTTATCACAATCCATGCATACAACGATTGTGTCAAGCACATTTGTACATTTGATGCCATCCTCATTCTCAAAACACTTTATTTCTACTTGAATCTTTGGTATCAGCTCATTCCCCCCTCCCTCTCTGTTCCCACTCCTGCATGAACCCGCGATAATTTATAAATTATTATTATATTGTCATGTCTTATACTGTCCAATGTCTGCCTTCACCCACTTTTCTGTTGCTCATTCCCCATGGAGGGGGTTATATGTAGATCCTTGTAATAGGTTCCCCCTTTCCACTCCACCTTCCTTCTAACATCCCAGTTTTACCACTCACCTCTGGTTCTGAAGGGATCATATGCCCTGGATTCCCTGTGTTTCCAGTTCCTATCTTTACCATTGTATACCCTCTGGTCTAGCTAGATTTATAAGGGAGAATTGGGATCATGATAGTGGGGTGGAGGAAGCATTGAAGAACTAGAGGAAAGGTTTATGTTTCATCATTGCTCGAATGCATACTGACTGGGTCGTCTCCTCCCTGCAACCCTTTTGTAAGGGGATGTTATCAAAACCAGATGGCATTAGTAAAATGACAGATACTGAGGTCAGTAGCAAAGAACTGAAAACCCAGAAGTAAAATCATCAGCATACAGACAACTGATCTTTGACAAGGGCTCCAAAAATATCAAATGGGAAGCCGGTGCCCTCTTCAACAAGTGGTGCTGGGAAAAAATAGATATATATTTTCAGAAGAATGAAGCAAATCCATACTTCACTTCATGCACAAGAACAAACTCAAGGTGGATCACTGAGCTCGAGGTAAAACACCAAACTATTAGGGCCATCTATGAAGGAACTGGGACCAACATGAGAACTTTGGCACAGGGAATACATAGGTTATCAGAAATAGGGAAGGGCAAAAGTAAATGAGTCATGAATTAACAAGTGGGATGTACTGAAGATCAAACCCCTGTGTACATTAAAAGAATTCACCAAGAGAATAATAGGAGAGCCCAATGATGCAGAAGACAAGACCTTACTACTAAAATCTATAATACTCTACTAGCTTCTAAAATGTAAAAACAAAACAAAACAAAACAAAAAAACAACCTCATTACCCACTGAGGAGGTGGGCAAAGGGCCTGAACAGAAGTTTCACAGGGACAGAAATCCGAATGGCCAATGAACATATGAGAAGATGTTCTCGATCATTAGTCGTGAGGGAAATGCATAATAAAACAACAATGAAATACCACCAAACACTCTCAAAGATAGCCCGTTTCAAAAAATCAGAAGGCAACAAGTGTTGGGGGGCTATGGTAAGATAGGTATTCTCATTCACTGCTGGTGGACCTATAGGTATGCCCAGCCACTAAGGAAATATATTTGACAATATCTAAAACATATCGAAATCAAACTATCACACTCTCCAGCAATCCCCCTACTGAGCATATACCCAGAAGGAGCAAGAAAGTTAACATGGCCAGACATCTGTGTGCTCCAATGTTCATCACAACACAGTTCACAATTGCAAGGAGTTGGGAACAACCCAAATTTCTATCAGCAGACCAATAGATTAAAAAGCTGTGGTACATACATACAATGGAGCACTATGCATCCCTGAAAAGCAGTGAGGAGTACCGGGAGCACAATGCTTCATGGGAAAAACTAGAATTTCTAGTTACATCCTTAAAAACAAAATGAAGCAAATAAAACAAAAAGTTCTAAAGAGCCCTGGATATGTATTTAATATCATATTTTAGGGGCTGAGCCCAGGTGGCGTAGTGGTTGTGTGCAGGACTGTGGCCCATTGGGTTGGAGGTTCAAATCCAGCAGCAAGCCTGGGCCTCCTACTCCTACCACCAGAAGGCAGTGATGCCAAAAAAGTCTTATGTTGTATGTATAACATGGGTGAATAAAATCTGGAAGCATGCTAGTCATGGAAACAATGAATGAAGGAAGAATCTATGAAAACTGTAAGTAATCAAAAATGAAATTGAACACAGAGATAGACAGTATTATAGGTAGATCCATATTAATGGGCTAATAGTCACCATTTTCATCTTGAAATCATAATCTTTACTGTGCTGGGGTTGACATAATCATCCACAAATAGAGATAGCTTCAAATCTGCCATTCCTATTTCAAACCTTTTATTTTGTTTTCTTCCTTTATGAAACTTGTGAGGACATGGGGTACCATGCTGAGTAACGAAGAGGGGCGGGAGTGGCCAACCTGTCTTCATCTCTTTCTCAAAGGGAATATTTCAGCTGTTCCCCATTAGAGAGTGTTGACTTTGATGTGGTTTTGTTTTTCATATATCTTCTTAATGATATTTAGAAAGTTTCCTTTTATCCCTACTTTTCTGATAGTGTTTATTTAGAAACGCTGTTGAATTTTATTAAAGGCCATTGCAGCATCAATTGATCTCTTAATTTTTTGGGGGGGGCTTTTGCTTTATTTATGTGGGAGATCATACTGATGACTCTTCTAATTGTGAATCATCCTCAGAATCCTAGTATGTATCACATTTGGTCATGATGTAGCTTTTTGTTGTTATTGTTGTTGTTGACATATTGTTATTTATTAACTAGAATGGAGGACTTTCGCTGTCTTTTTTCTATGGCTAACCCTTCACAGACTCTCCCACAGTATCCCACTTTGTTAGTCCACATAGACTAGAGAAACAGTTTCATAGAAATGCATATGGATATAAGGGAAAGGTTTATATACAAGAGGAATGGAACATTGAGAATACACTCCAACCCAGTCAAGTCCAAGGTCATAAGTCTGATATTAGCCCAAATGTCTGATATCAATCTATAAAGTCTTCTTCCAACTGACAAAGTCATAGATCAGTGGGTGCAGAGTCTTGGGTATCCAGCTGGGGTCAAAGTATCCCGGCGCTGGCAAGGTTCTCCCCATGGCTCCTCTTTTCCAGGGCTCAGAGTCCATCAGCTGTGTGCATTGGTGGTAGACACATCTCAGCACTGGCAAGGGTCTCTGTGACTCCTCTGACCCGAGAGGTCTGGTTACATCAGTAAAGCCCATGTGGCTTCTTCTCCTTCTTCTCAATTCTCCAGGAATCAGGATCAATCAGCGTGCTGTAATCCATCTCGTCTTGAGAGGAGTTCTTCGAATAGGAGACTGAGTCTCCAATTGGGAAATTCCGTGAGACTTGCCAGAATTCTCAGGAGAAAGCCATGCCCACACAGAGGCCTTATTGGCTACTCATTGGCTAATCCAGATTAACAGGCTAGACTTCATCCCTACATCTCAATTATGAAATTGATATCACAAATACATGATCACCATACCCACTGTGGCCAGGGCTCTCACCATTTCCTTCTGGATAGTATTCTGTCAGAAGTGTTTCATGTGCCCTGTGGACCTAACATTTCTGGTCAATCTGAGTGCCTCAAGAAGATTCAAAAACCCACTTTGGTAATATGATTGTCTCCTTTTGTCTCTTCCCAGTTGCATGGCCTGTGAAGTTCCATAGCCAGTCTGAACCAACTTTAAAAACTTTCTCAGGTTAGCTCCTTTTCCATGTTTCTGAATTTCAGTGTTGCTAAGACTCTCCCTGAAATGTATTCAAGGAAGAAGTACTTGTAATTTTAGTAGGTAGGCAGCTCCCAGGTTTTGTAGCGTGTCCATACTCCCTTAGGCATCCCCACTAGAATCACACTAATTCTAAAAATGCACTGCCATGACAAAATGTAAGGTATTATTTCTGTACAATTTTAATTCATTATTCTGTAGATTAGTCTGAGAGGGAGTTAGGAGAACATTCACACATTTTGCCATTCTACACCTTCTATCCCAAACAATTCTTACAGCATACATTTTCTGAGGGTTAAAACCATAATACTCAGGCATATAGGAAATGGACATATCAATGATTTTGTTTGATTTAAATATCAGTGAGGGGACCATTACCATGTTTTGAGCATTGCAAGGCAAATAAATGTTATGAACACTTGAGAATCAATGTATATGTAAACATTGTTGGACTGAGGTCGTGGGTATTAACATGAAGCGTATTAGTATATCATTAGGCCATAAATGTCAGAGTTAACTGTTGAAGCTATTTGCATACTTTTCCAGACCAAATCTCAGATTAACACATGACTTCCCTAACAGCATGAGCAGTTTAATGTCTGACTTTTTAATATCTGATTTATAATATTTTTCTTTATAAATAAGTATGTAGATACTAAGAAGAAATAATGATAAAATTGCTTGAGCCCATTCATGTAGCCACTGTGTCGATTCTTCTTGTCAAGGACCTTCCTCTTTTTTGCTTTCCCTCTACATTACCAAGCATGATGTACTTCTCCAGAGTCTGGTCTCTGCTCATAGCCTGTCCAAAGTGCATGAGATGTTATGTTGTCCTTCTTACCTCTAGTGAGCATTCTGGCTGTACTTCTTCCAGGATAGATTTTTTTGGTCCTTTGGCAGTCCATGGTTCTTCCAATATTTTTGACAGCACCATAACACAAATCATTGACTTTTCTTTCTCGTTTTTTATTCAATGTCCACTTTCCTATGCATACAAGTCCAATGAAAAAAAACATAGATTAGGTTAAACTCACCCTGTTCCACAAAGTAACCCTCTTGCTTTTCAATACTCTAACGGGTTCTTGTGCAACAGCTTTACCAAATGCAATGTGTCCTTGGATCTCTGCTCTACTGCTGACATGAGCTTTGATTGTGGATCCATGCAAGGCAAAATCTTTGAATTCCTGGGAACATATAGTCAAAGGGATCTTCATGTTGTAAAAGTCTAGTTTAGTGATTTAGCATTTAAAATATGCTTCAAAAATATTTCTGTGATTTTCACTGTCATTTAATTCATATTAAGTTTTTCTTGGACATTAAAAGTAACTTCATGTGTTCTTTCCTATCATATATTCATTATCCAAAATATAATGTTTCCAAGTATTGACATCATGTTAAAAACACAATATATGCAAAATAAAATGGAACTTAGTAATGTTGTTTATAAAGTAACAGTAGATCTTCATAAATCTATTAAAGATTTGCTTACTTATTCCTACAAGTTCAGAAAAAATCATATCTACATTGAGTTGCTTTATCCAGTCTATGACTCAAAAACGTCATTGAGCCCAGGTTTTTAGCATCAAATGGCAAACTGAAGTTAATTTAGAACATTAAAGGAGAGGGAGGATTATAGAGTATCTTAACATCTCTGAAAGAACTTAAAGACCTACATCTGTCTTCGAGAATAGGAAAATAATGTTAAGATCACAATTATATTCAAATTAGCTTAGAGATATAACAAATCTCTTTGAAAATCCATGCTACTTTTTTTTACAGACATAATCAGAACCTAAAATTCCTATGAAAATACAAGAAGTCTACAAAAGACAAAATGAATATTCAAAAAAGGAACAAATTTGGGGGAGGGTGCGACCCACACTTCTCAATTCCAAAATTTAAGACTACAACATACTAACTCTGTGGCATTAGCATAAGATTTCACATATGGATCTGCTGAATAGGATATAGACCAAGGTAATGGAACTAAACATCCAAAAATAAACCCTAATATTTATTGTAAATTTATTTTCAACAATGTTTCAAGACAATTCAGTAAAGAAGTGTTTTATTTCTTTGCAACAAATGATATAGGTCCAATTCACATAGATTGAGGCAAGATGAAGTTGTAACTCATTTTATATCATACAAAAATTAACTTAAAATTTCTCAAAATTCTAAATATGGGCTCAAATTATAATAAAACCTAAAAATCGGTGTAAATCTTGATGAACTTACATTAAACCCTGGTTTCTAGTTTCTTCTAAATGGCAACCAAAAGCAAAATATCAAAAATTGCATCTTATCAAACTTAAAAAATTCTGTGCATCAGAGTATGCCAACAAATATGAGAAAACACCATATAGTATGGCTAAAAGTTTTAACTCATATCTAATAAAGCTACATGTCCTGAAATATGTGAACAATTCTTACAAATCAATAAAGAATAAATTATTGGAAATATTTAAATACTATATGTTGTTCTTAACACATTAAAGACCAGATATTTTAAAATCAAGAAGTTAAAAATCAAGCAATCAAATCAATGTGTAGGGGTGGAGAAGTAGTGGAGATCCAAAACTCATCTGCATTTAACACATTAAATACAGAATAAACTAAAAATTCATCCACAATGTGTTAAGTACATGAAAACATTCTCAATATTATTACTCTTTAGTTAAATTCACACCAAGCTATAATATGATTCCATTTTATCCCCATTATGGCTGCTACAAAAGGAGCCTTGCTGGTACAGCAGAATGAGTCTTAAAATACTAATTCAGAGTTCTAAAGTTCAAAACCCGTCAACCACTCCTAGGAGAAAGATGAGGCAGTCTGCTTCTATATGATGTACAGTCTTAGGAAATTCATGGAGCAGATCTCCTCGCTATAGTAACAATCAATTGACAATGAATATGGTTTGGGGGTTAAGATTACTATATTTAAAAAAAGACAGTAACTTGTTGGACAGGTATGAAGAAATAGGAACTCTCACACAACATTTCTGTGAATGTGATGTACAAACTTTACAAAGCTTATTGACAGATCTTCAGAAGTTTAAACATAGAGTTACCATGTGTGTTGTTCAGACACATATAGTCAAAAAATTGAAAGCATATGTCTGCACACAAGAACACAAAACAAAAAGCTTTGTATCAAAATGTTAGTAGCAACAATGTTTATACTTGCCAAACTGTGGATAAAACTCATAGCTTCCTTAAATAATAAGTACATTTACAAAATTTTATATAGCAATACCATAGAACATTCATGTTATATAACACAATCTATCAATGAAGAATAGAAAGAGAAGGAGGAGGAGGAGGAGGATTGTAAATATTTTCTGTAGTGTGAAATGAATTTTGAAAACAGGAGTGGGGCATCCCATGGCCAGCAAAAGCCAACAGTAGGGTATACCTCTGTACCATTAGATCCCTGCTCAATGAACCTCCTGGATCCAGAATTCAGCCGTTATAACAGGAACAACCACAGAACCAGGAGCTGACATGAGACAGAGTAGTTGCCTGAGGAGAGAGGTGCATCTGAACCGAGATTCAGGCTTGCTGTTCCACAGAGCGGGGACTGAGCAGCTTCAGAATGAGATTTGCTGGACTGCAGTGCATTTCATATTTCTGTTTATCATTGCATTCTTCACAATGACCTATACCAGAGCAATAAGAAGTGCAAATACAAGTACTAAGTGAAATCAAATATAGGCCAGTACTTTACATTAATTAGCTCTAGTTTTACAAAGTACCACATTTATGTACCATTCCATTTTACAGATGAATAAACTAAAACTCAGTTTAAATAAGGGCTCACTTTAACAACTTAAAACTGTTAGGACTTAATGTGCTAAGTTTTATGTATAAGAACTTTCCACTCCCTTTTAATAGGATAAAATACTAGCTCTCAAAGAGGACAGCAGGTTGGGACACTATGTTTAAAAGTAATATTTAAGAACCTGGCATATTATTTAAATCTGACTCTCTGAGGACTTGAGTCTTTTAAACTTCTCATGAAAGCTTGCTGCCATTCAACTGATTCCAACTAACAGAAACCAAGTGTGTGGTTTCAAACTGACTATAAATAACAAACGCACTGCATGTGGTTTCAGAGGCTATAAATCTTTAGAGGAGCAGGTGCTATAAGAATAAGATGGTAAATTTGAACCACTGACCTTTTAGCTCACAGCCCAATTCCTACACCCAATGTGGCAGTCAATAATCTGGTGTCCATTTCAGGATTGGGTGTGTAGGCTAGGAGTCTACCCTGTCAATCTGGAGATAGTTAATGAGATTTCTGTGTGGGCATGGCTTTCTCCTGAGAATTCTGGGAAATCTGGTCATATTTCCCTCTTGGAAGTGAGAGATTTAAGACTCAGTCCCTTGGAGATGCTCTATTGACAAGACACAGGGCTGACTCCCTGTGAGACATCCTGGAGGAGAAGTCACATGGGCTTACCCAGATGCAACCTGACCTCTGAAGCCGGAAAAGCCATGTAGAGACTCCCTACCAGGATTGAGATGCTGAGAAGCCACAGAGAGGCCCTTGCCAGTGCTAAGATGCTTCTACCGCCACTGGATACACAAGACTGTGCACCCACAGGCCTCTGATTCTACTGGTGTCGTTGCATGTGCTTCATGAATCTAAAGAGGACTTATGGATTGTTATCAGACATATGGGATAATATCAGACTTATGACCTTGAACTGTGCTGGGTTGGGATGTTTTCTTGATGTACAGTTTCTCTTGTATACAAACCTCTCCCTTATATACATATGCGTACTTACGAATTGATTTCTCTAGTCTGCCCAGATTAACACACCCAGTCCCATTGGGAACCCTTAATCTCCCAACATCCCAGATGATTTTCTTTTTAATTATTTTATCGGGGGTTCACGCAGCTCTTATCACAATCCACCATTGTGTCGAGCACATGTGTAAATTTATTGCTATAATCATTTTCTTTCTAGTTGAACCCTTGGTATCAGCTCCTCATTTTTCTTCTCCCTTCCCCATTCTGCCTTCTTTATGAACCCTTGATAATTTATAAATTACTATTTATTTACATTTTATACTGACTGATGTCTCCCTTCAACCACTTTGTCTATTCTCCTGGGGGCAGGTAATGTGTAGCTCCTTGTGATTGTTTACCCTTTTATCCCTCCACGTTATCCTCCTGGTATCGATACTTTCATTACTGATCCTGAGGAGCTTATCTGTCCTTGATTCCCAGTGTTTCCAGCTCTTAGCTAAACCAGTGTACACAATCTGATCTAGCTGGATTTGTAAGGTAGAATTGGGATCATGATAGCAGAGATTGGGGGGAACCATTAAATAATTAGAGGAGAGTTTTATGTTTAAATGGTGCTATACTGTACCCCGACTGCCTCATCAATTCTTTGTGACCCTTCTATAAGGGGATGTCTAATGGTCCACTTCCAATGATCCACAGATGGGCTTCCAGGGTCTCCACTCTGTACTCTCTCTTATTCAAGATGATATGATTTTTTCTTGTACATTCTTTAATGCCTGGTACCTGATTCAATGGACACCTCAGGATTCCACAGGCTGGTGTGTTCTTTCCATGTGGACTTTGTTGCTTCTGATCGAAATGGTTGCTTGTTTATCTCCCTGTCTTCACCCCCTAGAAGATTCTAATGAGCTAAAAGCTCTTGTTTTATAGACACTCAAAAACTAATGAGTTAGTCTTTTGAATCTTTCCAAGGAAGATGTATGCTTTAACATGTTTTTAATTGCTATGACAAAGCATTACAATATCTGCAACCTAACCACCAATAGAACATATTCCTTAGTAATGGGTATGGGCTCAATAGATCATTTTTCTATCCTGCTATGCCTGAATGTTGAGGAAAAAGCTTTTTTTACAATGAGAAAACTTGAAATGCCTATATAATTGATTTCTCATTGTAGGCCAGGAGAGTAGCATTAATCTTTTAATTCCTTCACTGGAACAGTCCTTACAGTATACAAAGACTCCTCCAAATTACCCAGTATCTCATTTTCTGTGTTCTTTAGAAGAATGAAGAAACCCATGTGCTGTTTACTGAATTGTTTATTCGCTTTATAAATTATTGGAATTAAATGCACATGTAACTAGACTCTACATATGGTATACATATCAAAAGGAGAGTTTGATAAATTAGAATAGTTTATTGAAACATGTTCTAATCAAGTCAAATGTACGAATAAAGGTTAATTTAATCTTATACGATAATCAAATTGTGTATACCTATTGTATAATAGCATTATAATGTATCAGTTTCTGGTGGCATGCCTTTAAATACCATGGAGTCTACATACAGTGACCAGGAAAAGTAATTATTTAATAATTAATTATTCAATGGCTCAATGACACTGTTCATGTGTATGTCTATACACTTATTTCTATTCTCAATGAGATGTTATATTTTTGGAAAGCAGTCTCCTCTTATCGTTTAACATCTGTTGCCACATTTATTACGGTTCCATTAGTTGCTTATCAAATATTTAGTGTTTGCTTTCTACATGTGTTTTAAATATTTGTTTGACATTTTATTGACTCCATTTTTCAACCAAATTGAATTAGTAAATTTTAAGTTTAAGTCATCTACATTATTTTTCAAGATAGCATTGTAGATCTAAAATGATTAGCCCTTATCACTTTCATCTTTCTTCAGACATACAAATAAAAGGTCTAGGATATATCTGTGCATTCATGACTATATTTTTGCATCTAGTTTTCATAGTCGCTATGAGGACAATATCTGTTGTCAGGGGCCTCAGTGCACTGTCTGAAAAACTGGAATCTCTGCTAACATTTAAGATCTTGTTATAAATGTAGATGGGCTCAAGGATCCCCAAATGAAGACATTCCAACAATTTTCTTCATTTAGTTTTCATAACCGAGTGCTTTGATCACCAGGCATTTCTGTTGACCCTTTAGTTGTGATAAGCACCTGACACATGCTGCATTCGGATGCCATGCTTGCTTGTCTTTGTGTTTTAAGAAATAACTGAACTTCTGACTGGTTTTTCCAGTTTGATTTCCTGCTAAAAATTTGCACTTGCACTCCAGATATAAAGAATGAGGACCTTCATTTTAATAGCATTCCTAAGTTTTTATTATAGATCCTAATTATTATTATTATAGAATATATATCCCACTTGTTAAAATATAAGCTCTTGTTAAAAAGTTGATCTTGATTCAGTGTATGTGTGATGGAAATGCAAATTCTCACTGGGGGGTCAAATAAGGAGTGAACCAATTAAAACACATGAGAAATAATTTAGAGGGATAAATCCTCTCCACAGTGTCTTTCTGGCATAGGTCATAGTTGCAAGAAACATTTTAATTTTAATAAATTTTTAAGATGGTAATTAACCAGAATATCTTGAAAACATACCTCTTATAAGTAAAATTGATAGTATAGATAAAGATATTAGCTTCCTAATAATAATTTCTATAATGTGAGTGCCAGTAACATTTTCTATGGATTTGAGATTCTTTTCCTGACATAAGAACAATCCTGGTTGTGCAGTGGGTCCATAACCTAAAGGTCACTGCTTTGAGTCTGCATCTGTAAAGATCCATGCCTCAGAAACCTTATAAGGGAAGTCATAAGCAGTCAGTCATATGGTGTCTCTGAATCACAATTGACATGAAAGCAGTTGTTTTGCTGGATCTTGTTTTTGTTTTCTATAGTGAGGAGTGTCTCACAAGTCTATATCTTATTGAACAATCATTTTCCAAATTATTTTGTAGTTTGCTGAACGAAAATCAGTAGCAAGGAGGGTGTTTGAGGCCTAGTAGGGATTAATCAAAGGTAAGGTAACTGAGAGACATTCCTGAAACCCAAATGAAGGTTGAGCATGATAGTGGGACAAGAGGAAAGCAAAAGGAAATAGAGAAAAGAAATAGGATGCAAAGGGCATTTATAGAGGTCTAAATACAGGCATGTATGAGGTAAATATATTCATATATGATGAAGGGGAAATATATCTACATGCATATACTTATAGGTGTAGACTTAGGACAAAAGATGGACACTGGGCCTCCACTCAAGTACTTCCTCAATGCAAGAACACTTAGTTCTATTAAATTGGCATTCCATGATGCTCTTTCCAGACACAATAGCTGAAGACAAATAGAAGACAAATGTGTGCATAATCAAAAATGTGAAGAAAGCTGAGGGTACCTGGCTATGAAAAGATATAGCATCTGGTACCTTAAAAAATTGCAGGTAAACAAATGGTCATCTAGCTCAGAAACAACAAAAACCACATGGAAGAAGCACACCAAACTGTGTGATCACGAGGTGTCTAAGGGATCAAGTATCAAAGAATTAGAAATTATATCACTTTAAATGGGGAGGACTACAGATTGGGGAGCCAAAGTAGATAAAGGAACGTGCCCTTTCAGAAAGGTCATGGGGAGGCTATAGTGTAGCAACAATGAAACATGCAACTTCACTCTGATTCTTAAAAGTTTCCTCAATCCCCTGCACTCCACCCAGCTCCCACAATCATGATCCCAATTCTAACTTACAAATCCCGCTAGACCAGACAATATACACTGGTACACACAAGAAGTGGAAACAGGAAATCCAGGATAGATGATCCCTTCTGTCCCAGTGGTGAGAGTGACACTATGGAGAGGGTGGAGGGAAGGTGAGATAGAAAGGAGGAACTGATTATAAGAATTTACATATAACCTCCTCTCTGAGATATGGACAGCAGGGAGATGGGCGAAGGGATACATGGAGAGTATAAGATATGACAAAATAATAATAATTTATAAATTACCAAGAGTTCATGATGGAGGAGAGTGAGGAGGGAGGGGAATAAATAAGAAGCTGATACCTAGGGCAAATGTAACAGAAATGATGAGGGCATCAAGTGTACATATGTGCTTGACATAAAATGGATTGTGATGAGTTGTATGAACCCCCACTAAAGTGATTTAAAACAAAAGAAGGAACCACTGTTATACCCATATTCGGTCTTGGGTTTTCCAAGATAGTTTGATGGATGCAGGTCTCAAAACAGTAGTCCTTATGAAAGGATTTTGATTTTCTAATTCATAGCAGTTATATTTTTTCATGTTTAATCATTTTATTGGGGGCTCATAATGCATGCATATATTTATTGTACCATGCTTCTTCACATGCCTGCAGCCGTCATCACTCTCCGAACCTCCCCCTTTCCATCCGAGCCTCTGACCTCAGTCCCCCATTCTTTCCCCTTCATTCTTGCTCCCCACTTCCCCAACAACTCTCAATACTGCATAAATTACACTGTTTTTGTCATAACTTACACTGTTCGATGTTTCCCCTTGCCCTCTCCCTAAGTGTCAGTCCTCCTGGTAGGGGGTTATATGTAGATCTCTGAAGTTGGCTACCCCTCTCTACCCCACCTTCCCTCCACCCATGCAGCAGCTTCATTCCCACTACTTGTCCCACAGGGTTCACCCATCCTGGGCTCCCTGAATTTCCACTTCTCATCTCCACAGAAGTGTAGAACTGGGACCATGACAGTTGGAGGGAGTAAGCCTTCAGGAAATAGAGGAAAGTTGTATGCTTCATTGCCACCTCACTGAGCCTCACTAGCCTGTCTCCTTCCCAAGACTCCCCTGTGCGAGAGTGTCCAATTATCCACAGATGGGCCTCAGGTCTCAACTCCACTCTCCCCCCTCTTGTAGTGACATGGTTCTTATTTTTTGATGTTTGATATCTGCTCCCTTCAGCCCCCTGTAATCACAGATGCAAGTGTTTTTCTTCAATGTGGGTTTTGTTGCTTCTGGGCTAGATGTCCATCCATTCACCCTTGAGCCTTCATGATCCCCGGTGCTTTACCATTTGGTAGTTGGGTGCCATCAGATTTCTCCTCTCTGTCTGCATCGGCTCCCTTCTGTCTTTCATAATCCTGTTGCGAGGGCGGGCACACAGTAATATGACTTTTGTTCTTTGATGCCCGATATATGAGTCTTTCCACAACTCATGGTCGTGCAGGCTGTTGTCCATCTTTTAAGGTGGGCTTTGTTGTTCCTGGGCCATATAACCATTTGTTCACTCTCAAACTGTTAAGTCCTCGGATGTCACATCTTTTGATTGCCAGGTACCATCAGCCATCTTTACCACTCTTGCTCAATCCCCACCTGTCCTCAGTGCTTGTCCCATGTGAAATCGCTCACAGTGATACAGTTTTTCCATTTGATGCGTGAGGCCTGGTTCTTTTGACACCTCGTGGCCACTTCTTCCCTTAGGGCTTGGATACCTTTCTGCTAGATGGCCATTTGTTTATCTTCAGGCTTTGAGACCCTGGACTCCATGTCCACTGGTAGCTGGGCATCATGGGTTTTCTTCACCACAATTGCTTATGATCTTATGTGACTTCAGTGATCACGTTGGACCATTGAGCATTCTGACAAGCCAAATTAGTAGAACAAAGTGTTCTTGAGGGAGAGCACCTGCTAGGGATCCAAGGTCCAGCTTCTATCTTAGTATTAAATATATAAATATGTGTATCAGTATTGTTCCCTCCTTATAATATGTGCTTATGTTTACATGTGTACATATCTGTGTTTAGATCTCTGTAAGTGCCCTTTGCTTTCTAGTTCCTTCCTCTATTTGCTCTGCCTTCCTCCTGTTCCACTGTCATACTCTGTCATCATTTGGGTTTCATTTAAAAGCAATCTGGATTGCAGGAGGATTTCCTTGTTGTTGTTGTTGTTGTTGTTTTCTGAGTCCTCCTCCTTTATATCTTATTCGTCATTTTGTTGAAATCAAAGGTAGTGAACATAACGACTCTGCCATATTTTTTCCTAGTTAACTTCTCTACTTTTCCAAGACAAATCTTTTGGCTAATTTGACAGTCCATTGTATTTTCAATATTCTTTGCAATACCATAATTAAAATGTATAAATTCTTCTTTGATCATCCGTATTCAATGTGCAACTTTCACATGTATGTCAAATGTCTTTTCCCTGCAGAATGGCTGCTGGCTTGAACAGCTAGTTTGTGGTTCATAGCTCAGGGAGTATCCTATGGTGCCACCCAGGCTCTTTTAGACAGAGTAACTTTAGATGGTACCAATTACCAACTTTGTGACTATCTGTCTTTAAAGTGTATTTTAAAAGTAAAATGTTCTTCTTTCAAAACAATGTTCCTGAAGTTTTCAACTTGACTTTTTCAAGACCCCTTACCTAATTAAAAACAAATAAACAATCAAAGCCAGTCTTCCATGTAGTCAGACTAGGGACTGCTGGTCACAAAATAATAATTTCAAGCCACCAGCGACTCCACAGCAGAAAAATAAATAGTGAATTTTACTCCCATTAAAATTACAGTTTCATGTAATTTTCATGTAATTTCTACACATCCACAGAGGTAATTCTACTCAGTTCTATTAGTTGCTGTGGATGAATGGTAGTGAGTTTACCTAAGAAAATTTTAGGGGATATCTCAAAGTATGCACTTATCTTCAGTTTTTTTTTAATTTTTCAGAATAATAAAATTCAAACAAAGAAAAATTCAAATTGGCTACCTAGGATTAACACTTGCTAATATTTTCATATGTCAATCATAGCCTTCCACCCCTACATACTTCAGGGCTTGTGTCTCAGTACTCTAGGATTTTCATCACTCACATTTAAGAACACATTAATAAAAGTCCCAATTGTCATCTCTTACCTCATTGGTTTTTAAGTTTTCTGAGTTATCAAAAAGAAATATCTTAGTTTCTACTTTAAAATATCTATTTCATAAAAATTACACAATCATATTTGGCTTTCATCTCTTTAACCTTCTATTATCTAGAATAGATTTCCTCTTTCTGTCATCTTTTTAAAATTTTTAATAGACTGAAATAGTTATTGACAGTCTCACTATTATTTAGTTAGTTACTTATTTTTGATTCTTGTTTGCCATGCGATGTCGATTAGCTTGTTCTGAGATTTCGGTCCTTGAAGCAGTGTCTAAACGGGAATGATTGTGGAGGTGAACAAATTTCAATATTGAATACGAGGATGAAAGATGATGTTACTTATTGGCCCAATGTGTAGACTGCTGATCATACTTTGAGATAGGAGAAATGTGAATCCCAAAGGTAGTTGATTTATGAAGAATTTCCTGTATGTCAAAATATTATTTTCTTGGAATTTTTGTGAAACTATTCAAAGGTTTTGTATATGTATTGAAATCAGTACATTTAAATTCCAAAATAACTGTGTAACATTTAGGTCTTTAATGTGAAATGGTAAAGTTTTGGTTGAGTTCAAGTCTGTTATTATAATTAGCAGTCCCTTTTCCTAGTGAAACTGGAAACTGTAGCTGTCACATATATATATATATATATAGGAACCCTGTTTACATATATTAAGTTCTCTGCAAAGTCTTGAATTATGGTTGGCACCTATTTTGTTAAAAATATGTCATATCTATTCTATATTACTGTAGAATATATTTTAAATAGTTTGTAAATATCATTACTTTACAAAAAATATTTTATTTGGAGGGATATTGTTTAAAAAAATTTCCTTGCTCTTGGATCACTCTAAAATGAGGTTTAAATGAGGGAAATGAAATCAACTTAAACAATCCGAACTTGACCATACTTGAGGCTGTTCAGAGCAGATTTCATGTTCATTTCTTAGTGGGACTTCTACCTAAAACCAAAAATGCTTCACAAAAATTGCGTATGCAAGCTATTAACAGAGCTAATAACAAGGCATTCGTTTTACAAGCTCTACTATGGTATGAGTGGAAAATTGTCATTATTTCATTTACTGCTTAATGAATTTTTATAATATGTATAGGCACATTCCCTTGATAATACACATTTTTCAGTGATTAAGTTGCCCTATCATTTCCAAAATATAAAGTTCCCATAATTCTCTTAAGACTCAAGTAAAGAATGCATTCTATATTTAGAGGAAGTTTTATATTTGTATGTGTGTGATGGGATTCATCAATACTAAAACAAACAAACAAAAACACACAGAAATTCATTTGCAGAGCAAAGCTAAAATCCTTTGGTTCTAATAAATTAGCATTCCCATAATAAATGCATCCTGCTTTGAGTGATTCATTTTATGTTTATCTTAGTGGAAACTTGCAAAGAAAAAAAAACTAAAGGAGAAATAGGGAATTTTGTTAGTCCGGATAGACAAGAGGAACAAATTCAAGGACATGCATATCGATATAAGGTTTATATACAAAAGGAATGGGACATGGAGAAAGCATCCCAGCCCAGTCCAGTTCAAAGTCATAAGTCCGATATTAACCCATATGGCCGAAATCAGTCCATAAAGTCTTCTTCCGACTCACAAATTCACAGGTCAGTGAGTGCAGAATCCGGGTGCTGGCTGGGCACCTCGCCTCCAGGGCTCAGGGTCCATCAACAGCAGAAGCAACTCATCACTGGCAGAGGTCTCCATCTGGCCACCTCAGCTTCAGAGGTTTGGCTCCATCAGGGCAAAGCTATGTGGTCTCTCTGCCGGCTCCTCCAGTTTCTCGAACGCTGCCAGCTTATCTTGTCCGTGATTAATCGTCTCTGAGACTAACTCCCAACAACTGGGGAAGATAGTTTCTCATCTTCATGAGGGAAATATTGCAAGATTTCCCAGGAGAAAGCCACGCCAACATAAAAGCCTCATTGGTTTACTCAATGGCTATCTCCAGATTAACTGGCTAGACTCCACCCCTACATTCCAATCATAAAATTAACATAAGCACGTGACTGCCACAGGAACACTTTATGAATTTTTCATTGAGAATATCTTTATATAAAAAGAAGCATCAAAATTTAATGAAAATTGTATTAATTTGAAATCCATCTTCTCATGAACTTGAAAAGTTCATGCGTGTGTGTGTTTATTACAACAGATCCAAGGAAGTCACTATTTTAAGTCAGTTTATATTTGTAAGTTACAAAATGAATGATAAGAACGTATTTTTCTTTTTTTTTATTTTACTCTGCTATTCATGTATTTTAAAAATAACATTTAGTTTAAATATATCTGGGGATGGGCTGAGGCCCGGTTGCATAGTGGTTGTGCGTGGGACTGCGGCTCATGGGGTTGCAGGTTCAAATCCAGCAGCAAGGCTGGGCCTTCTACTCCCACCACCAGATGGCCCCCAAATCAAAAACAAAACAAAAAATATCCGGGAGCAACTGGGGAGCAAGGATGGAAAGGAAGGGATGGGAGGCTAATTTCAGAGGCTTGGATTGAAAGGTGGAGGTTCAGAGAACAATGAGAGCTGCAGGAATGTGAAGAAGCATGATACAATATATGTATCTATGTATTATGAGAAATGATGTATGAGCTCCCAGTAAAGTGATTTTTTTAAAAAAAGAGTGATGCCCCCCCAAAAAAGAAAACATACATAAAAATATCCAATTCAGGTAAATGTAAATAAGAAAAAATTATTTTCAACCATTTCCATTTGTTTAATTCAGCCATTTACTAGTCAGTTGATGTTGACATCAAGTGCTAACCATTAGACTAAATGCTAAAAAGAAAGAAAAATGATGAAGACCAAGATAATTGGAAGGTTCAATTAGTACATTGCTGTGAGACATAATAAATATTGGGTTATTGGGACTAGTCACTGAGGTGGATTGTGGGATGGACTCTAATACTGAGAACTCAAGTAAGTCATTCAGGTGGAAGTAGTACATTCACTGGAAATCCACTGGAGGGTTGTGTTAGTTAAATTTGTGCATTAACTTTGTTGGTCCAGAATTCTCAGTGGTTTGACCGTGGAAGTCTCTTGTGTTAGTCTGGGTAGACAAGAGAAACAAATTCAGTGACACTCATATATGTGTAAGAAAGTGCTTTATAGCAAGAGGTAATTGTGTACCAAGAAAATGTTCTGGCCCAGTCCAACTCAAGTCCATAATTCTAGGACTAGTGCATAAGTCCTTCTTCAGACTCCTGCAGGTACGAACAATGATGCCACCTGCAGGAATTTTGGTAGGTGCCGAGTCATGTGAATCTAACAGCATTAATAGTAGCAGAGGTCTTGAGCAGCAACCAGGATCTGCCAGCAGGAAGCTGAAGGCAGAGAGAGAAGGGGACGCTCTCAGGGTCCTTCTTATGAAGAGGTAATGCCCACAAGGAGGTCTCATCAGCATGTGACCTGTTTGACGGGTTGAATACCACCCTTACACTTTTAAATATCTTCAAGTTGACATGAAATGATGTAATTACCACACATAGCAGTCTCGTAGTGATGCTGTTGCATAGGCCTTGGACTGCTACTGCAACTTTGGGGAGTCAAATCCACCAATCAGAGTGTAGAAGAACGTGATAGCTATCAGCTCTCCTAACGCCATGCTTCTCAACCTGTGAGTCGTAACATTTTTAGGAGTCAAATGAGCCTTTCACAGGGTTTGCTCATTTCACAACAGTAGCCAAATTGTAGTTTGGAAGTAGAAATGAAAACGATTTTATGATATGTGGGGCCACCACAGATGTGGAACTGTATTAAAGGGTCGAGGCATTAGAAAGGTTGAGAACCATATCCCTATAGTTTTGCAACCTCGAAAATCTTTATAAGTCCATTATAATGGCAGTGTTTATATTTCATTTGGTGGGAACTGATAATCCAAGTATGATCAGACCAAACCCAGTATAATCACTTCCACAATCAGATTTGCAATGGTAGCTAATCAGCAAAAAGGAATTCTCTCCTAGGGTATGACCTGTTTCCACTACAAAGGGATGGTATGGAAATAATTACATGATTTTTGCTAGGTCTGGACTTGTCATCAGACCTCTGATTCTTTAAAGTTGAGACAGTCCTTTGTGTATTGACTGCTACTCTTTGGAGTTGTCAGCAACATTCCACCTTACCTATCAATTTTAGATTAATTCATCCCTACAAATATAAACCTGATATCTGACATACCAAACTTAAGTTCCTCAGCCCATGTAGTTGTTCTAGTCAGGAGAAGCCTCCAACCTGACATCTGACCCACAGACCCAGAACTTCTCTGATTCAGTCAGATTCATGGCCTTACTAAAATCTTCTGTATGTTTACATACATAAGTTTCACTGCTTTTGCTTCTCAAAAGATCTTAGCCTAAGACCAAGATTAAGAAGTAAGGGCAATGAAAAGAAAATGAAGCACTTACTGGAAGAATGTTTTTAAATAATAGGATAGTATTTCTACTTCCAAGAAAATACTATTCACAATTAGTTATGATGTTGAAAGTATAGAAGACTTGCATTGTGTTATATGCTCCTATATTTTAAACAAATAAAATAGACTACCTCCTAGTATAACTTATTGCTTAAAGTGATGAGATTTTGAAGACCTCGGTAATGGAGTTCAAGGAGTACACTCCTTAATATGGATTACGACTCATTATAAAGAAAACCAAAATTCTTGCTACTGAACCAGTGCACAACATTTTGATAAAGAGAAAGGGTTCAAGTGGTGAAGAATTTATTCTTGTTTGGATCCACACTCAATGTTCATTGAAGCAGCAATAAAGATAGTAAATGACAACTGCATTGGGTAAATCTTTTGTACAATATCTCTTTAAAGTGTTGAAGAATAAGGATATTGTTGTGAAGACAAAGTTTAGATGACCCTAGTCATGGTATTTTTAATTCCTTCATATATATGTGAAAGTTTTACATTAAATAAAGATGAGCAAAAGGAATGGACACACTTGAACTGTGGTTTTAGTGAAGAATATTGAAAGTGCCATGGGTTTCCAAAAGAATAAACATCTGTCTTGGAAGAAACACAACCAGCATACTCCTTACAATTAAGACTTGTAAGGTTGAGCTCATGGGCCTTGGACATGTTGTCAGGAAAGCCCAGTCCTTGAAGAAGATCACGCTTGGTAAAGTAGAACAGACAATGCATCCTGAACAAGATGCATTAACACAATGCCTGAAACACTGGGCTCAAACATGAGAACAGTGAGGACTGCCAGGACAGGGTCATGTGTGTCCCCTTCTGCCATGGAGAGGTGTGCTGTGAGTAGGAATCTATTCAAAGGCACCTAGCAACAACAACATTCTTAAATGGGATGATAGTCACAGGCATTGTCTTTGTTGGGTTTTTCTGAGATAGCTGTGACCCCTAGTTACCCTTTGTAGATCAAAGAAAACATTGCTGGGTGCTATATCCCCTTCAAAATTATTGTTTGATGCCATTTTTGAAGGCCTGTGTCAATACTCAGACATTGAAGACTTGTAACACCTATTTTGGAAGGATACAATGCAATCCATAGCAGTATTTGACAAACTTGTTATCTGGTGAACCTAACTTCATTTTTATTATTTCTCTTAAGCCTCCGTTACTTGGATATGTCATTTATCCATAGAGACTTTTGAAAAATAGAAATTTTGATTTGAGTTGTGCAGATTATTTTACTGGTTATACATATTTGTGCATCTTGACTTGTACTTTTTGTGGAGTATTGAACAAAATATTGCAATTTATAATAGCATCTATAAAGAATAATTTTTTTCATTTTTTAAAGATTACATAAAGTTCATTTTCATTATCTTTTCATAATTCTGAAGCCCCCTCATGTGTACATATACATGATGTTTACAATTATCTACAAATTTTAATTTACTATATATTATGTATTAAACAATGTCCCTCAAAATACATGTCACCATGGCTGTACCATGATTTTAAGTGGTTTGGCCATTATGTAGTGATACAATCATCCTCTACGATGTGCTTCACTTTGGTTACTATCAGTTGTAAAGGGATCGGTGTTCTTTACAAGACGCTTCCTGAGATAAGGTTTCTACCACCTTTGATCTTATTGTATTTGTCAGGTACAGTTGTGTCCGTTCCAGCACATGGGCCCATCCCATTCCTTCCACAAAGTTGCTCTTTTGTTTGAGTACAAGGGTACAGACATGGTATCAGTTCATTTACTTAGGCACCTTCTCTTTTTTGCTGCCTCTCCACCAAATACTATGTCTTGGTTTAGAGACTAGTCTCTTTTGGCAACATGTCCAAGATATAAAATACAATGTCTCTAGATCTTTGCCTTTAAGGACAATTCTGACTACATCTTCTAAGATCGGTTTTTCCTCTCAGCAAATCATGGTACATATTTCTCCAGCACCGCAAATCACATGTTTGAATTCCTCTTCCATCTTCTTTGTTCCACGTCCAACCTTCACATGCATATGCAGCAAATGAAAATGCCATGGCTTGACACAGGAGTGCTTTAGAACTCAAGGCAGCTTTCTTGTTCTCCAGAACTCTAAACAGATCTTGTTTGTTTTTGTTTGTTTGTTTGTTTGTTTGTTTTTCTGGGGGGTGTTTGTTGGGTTTTTTTGTTTGGTTTTGGGGGGCATCATTGCCCTTTGGTGGTGGGAGTACGAGGCACAGCCTTGCTGCTGCATTTGAACCTCCAACCCAGGGGGCCACAGTCCCGCACACAACCACTATGCCAC